>JAQIZT010000958.1:0-12663 GCA_029228515.1 Populus alba x Populus x berolinensis | reverse complement strand
ACAAAGGGGATCACCCGAAATTCCCAACTGAATTTCGGCAACCGGGGCATCGAAGTCGGAATGCGCGAAACTCACCGAGTCAAAGCGTTTCGCCGTTTGCGGAAGAAGTCTGATGTAGAACAAGTAGCAGAAGCATACATGCTCAAGAGGGATCACCCGAAATTCAAAGGCAACTGAATTTCGGCAACGGGGCATCGAAGTCGGAATGCCGCGAAACTCACCGAGTCAAAGCGTTTCGCCGTTTGCGGAAGAAAGTCTGATGTAGAACAAGTAGCAGAAGCATACATGCTCAAGAGGGATCACCCGAAATTCAAAGGCAACTGAATTTCGGCAACCGGGGCATCGAAGTCGGAATGCCGCGAAACTCACCGAGTCAAAGCGTTTCGCCGTTTGCGGAAGAAAGTCTGATGTAGAACAAGTAGCAGAAGCATACATGCTCAAGAGGGATCACCCGAAATTCAAAGGCAACTGAATTTCGGCAACCGGGCATCGAAGTCGGAATGCCGCGAAACTCACCGAGTCAAAGCGTTTCGCCGTTTGCGGAAGAAAGTCTGATGTAGAACAAGTAGCAGAAGCATACATGCTCAAGAGGGATCACCCGAAATTCAAAGGCAACTGAATTTCGGCAACCGGGGCATCGAAGTCGGAATGCCGCGAAACTCACCGAGTCAAAGCGTTTCGCCGTTTGCGGAAGAAGTCTGATGTAGAACAAGTAGCAGAAGCATACATGCTCAAGAGGGATCACCCGAAATTCAAAGGCAACTGAATTTCGGCAACCGGGGCATCGAAGTCGGAATGCCGCGAAACTCACCGAGTCAAAGCGTTTCGCCGTTTGCGGAAGAAAGTCTGATGTAGAACAAGTAGCAGAAGCATACATGCTCAAGAGGGATCACCCGAAATTCAAAGGCAACTGAATTTCGGCAACCGGGCATCGAAGTCGGAATGCCGCGAAACTCACCGAGTCAAAGCGTTTCGCCGTTTGCGGAAGAAGTCTGATGTAGAACAAGTAGCAGAAGCATACATGCTCAAGAGGGATCACCCGAAATTCAAAGGCAACTGAATTTCGGCAACCGGGCATCGAAGTCGGAATGCCGCGAAACTCACCGAGTCAAAGCGTTTCGCCGTTTGCGGAAGAAAGTCTGATGTAGAACAAGTAGCAGAAGCATACATGCTCAAGAGGGATCACCCGAAATTCAAAGGCAACTGAATTTCGGCAACCGGGGCATCGAAGTCGGAATGCCGCGAAACTCACCGAGTCAAAGCGTTTCGCCGTTTGCGGAAGAAAGTCTGATGTAGAACAAGTAGCAGAAGCATACATGCTCAAGAGGGATCACCGAAATTCAAAGGCAACTGAATTTCGGCAACCGGGGCATCGAAGTCGGAATGCCGCGAAACTCACCGAGTCAAAGCGTTTCGCCGTTTGCGGAAGAAGTCTGATGTAGAACAAGTAGCAGAAGCATACATGCTCAAGAGGGATCACCCGAAATTCAAAGGCAACTGAATTTCGGCAACCGGGGCATCGAAGTCGGAATGCCGCGAAACTCACCGAGTCAAAGCGTTTCGCCGTTTGCGGAAGAAAGTCTGATGTAGAACAAGTAGCAGAAGCATACATGCTCAAGAGGGATCACCCGAAATTCAAAGGCAACTGAATTTCGGCAACCGGGGCATCGAAGTCGGAATGCCGCGAAACTCACCGAGTCAAAGCGTTTCGCCGTTTGCGGAAGAAAGTCTGATGTAGAACAAGTAGCAGAAGCATACATGCTCAAGAGGGATCACCGAAATTCAAAGGCAACTGAATTTCGGCAACCGGGGCATCGAAGTCGGAATGCCGCGAAACTCACCGAGTCAAAGCGTTTCGCCGTTTGCGGAAGAAGTCTGATGTAGAACAAGTAGCAGAAGCATACATGCTCAAGAGGGATCACCCGAAATTCAAAGGCAACTGAATTTCGGCAACCGGGGCATCGAAGTCGGAATGCCGCGAAACTCACCGAGTCAAAGCGTTTCGCCGTTTGCGGAAGAAGTCTGATGTAGAACAAGTAGCAGAAGCATACATGCTCAAGAGGGATCACCCGAAATTCAAAGGCAACTGAATTTCGGCAACGGGGCATCGAAGTCGGAATGCCGCGAAACTCACCGAGTCAAAGCGTTTCGCCGTTTGCGGAAGAAAGTCTGATGTAGAACAAGTAGCAGAAGCATACATGCTCAAGAGGGATCACCCGAAATTCAAAGGCAACTGAATTTCGGCAACCGGGGCATCGAAGTCGGAATGCCGCGAAACTCACCGAGTCAAAGCGTTTCGCCGTTTGCGGAAGAAGTATGATGTAGAACAAGTAGCAGAAGCATACATGCTCAAGAGGGATCACCCGAAATTCAAAGGCAACTGAATTTCGGCAACGGGGCATCGAAGTCGGAATGCCGCGAAACTCACCGAGTCAAAGCGTTTCGCCGTTTGCGGAAGGAAGTCTGATGTAGAACAAGTAGCAGAAGCATACATGCTCAAGAGGGATCACCCGAAATTCAAAGGCAACTGAATTTCGGCAACCGGGGCATCGAAGTCGGAATGCCGCGAAACTCACCGAGTCAAAGCGTTTCGCCGTTTGCGGAAGAAGTCTGATGTAGAACAAGTAGCAGAAGCATACATGCTCAAGAGGGATCACCCGAAATTCAAAGGCAACTGAATTTCGGCAACCGGGGCATCGAAGTCGGAATGCCGCGAAACTCACCGAGTCAAAGCGTTTCGCCGTTTGCGGAAGAAAGTTGATGTAGAACAAGTAGCAGAAGCATACATGCTCAAGAGGGATCACCCGAAATTCAAAGGCAACTGAATTTCGGCAACCGGGGCATCGAAGTCGGAATGCCGCGAAACTCACCGAGTCAAAGCGTTTCGCCGTTTGCGGAAGAAAGTCTGATGTAGAACAAGTAGCAGAAGCATACATGCTCAAGAGGGATCACCCGAAATTCAAAGGCAACTGAATTTCGGCAACCGGGGCATCGAAGTCGGAATGCCGCGAAACTCACCGAGTCAAAGCGTTTCGCCGTTTGCGGAAGAAGTCTGATGTAGAACAAGTAGCAGAAGCATACATGCTCAAGAGGGATCACCGAAATTCAAAGGCAACTGAATTTCGGCAACGGGGCATCGAAGTCGGAATGCCGCGAAACTCACCGAGTCAAAGCGTTTCGCCGTTTGCGGAAGAAAGTCTGATGTAGAACAAGTAGCAGAAGCATACATGCTCAAGAGGGATCACCCGAAATTCAAAGGCAACTGAATTTCGGCAACCGGGGCATCGAAGTCGGAATGCCGCGAAACTCACCGAGTCAAAGCGTTTCGCCGTTTGCGGAAGAAAGTCTGATGTAGAACAAGTAGCAGAAGCATACATGCTCAAGAGGGATCACCCGAAATTCAAAGGCAACTGAATTTCGGCAACCGGGCATCGAAGTCGGAATGCCGCGAAACTCACCGAGTCAAAGCGTTTCGCCGTTTGCGGAAGAAAGTCTGATGTAGAACAAGTAGCAGAAGCATACATGCTCAAGAGGGATCACCCGAAATTCAAAGGCAACTGAATTTCGGCAAACGGGCATCGAAGTCGGAATGCCGCGAAACTCACCGAGTCAAAGCGTTTCGCCGTTTGCGGAAGAAAGTCTGATGTAGAACAAGTAGCAGAAGCATACATGCTCAAGAGGGATCACCCGAAATTCAAAGGCAACTGAATTTCGGCAACCGGGCATCGAAGTCGGAATGCGCGAAACTCACCGAGTCAAAGCGTTTCGCCGTTTGCGGAAGAAAGTCTGATGTAGAACAAGTAGCAGAAGCATACATGCTCAAGAGGGATCACCCGAAATTCAAAGGCAACTGAATTTCGGCAACGGGGCATCGAAGTCGGAATGCCGCGAAACTCACCGAGTCAAAGCGTTTCGCCGTTTGCGGAAGAAGTCTGATGTAGAACAAGTAGCAGAAGCATACATGCTCAAGAGGGATCACCCGAAATTCAAAGGCAACTGAATTTCGGCAACCGGGGCATCGAAGTCGGAATGCCGCGAAACTCACCGAGTCAAAGCGTTTCGCCGTTTGCGGAAGAAAGTCTGATGTAGAACAAGTAGCAGAAGCATACATGCTCAAGAGGGATCACCCGAAATTCAAAGGCAACTGAATTTCGGCAACCGGGCATCGAAGTCGGAATGCCGCGAAACTCACCGAGTCAAAGCGTTTCGCGTTTGCGGAAGAAGTCTGATGTAGAACAAGTAGCAGAAGCATACATGCTCAAGAGGGATCACCCGAAATTCAAAGGCAACTGAATTTCGGCAACCGGGCATCGAAGTCGGAATGCCGCGAAACTCACCGAGTCAAAGCGTTTCGCCGTTTGCGGAAGAAAGTCTGATGTAGAACAAGTAGCAGAAGCATACATGCTCAAGAGGGATCACCCGAAATTCAAAGGCAACTGAATTTCGGCAAACGGGCATCGAAGTCGGAATGCCGCGAAACTCACCGAGTCAAAGCGTTTCGCCGTTTGCGGAAGAAAGTCTGATGTAGAACAAGTAGCAGAAGCATACATGCTCAAGAGGGATCACCCGAAATTCAAAGGCAACTGAATTTCGGCAACCGGGGCATCGAAGTCGGAATGCCGCGAAACTCACCGAGTCAAAGCGTTTCGCCGTTTGCGGAAGAAAGTCTGATGTAGAACAAGTAGCAGAAGCATACATGCTCAAGAGGGATCACCCGAAATTCAAAGGCAACTGAATTTCGGCAACCGGGGCATCGAAGTCGGAATGCCGCGAAACTCACCGAGTCAAAGCGTTTCGCCGTTTGCGGAAGAAGTCTGATGTAGAACAAGTAGCAGAAGCATACATGCTCAAGAGGGATCACCCGAAATTCAAAGGCAACTGAATTTCGGCAACCGGGCATCGAAGTCGGAATGCCGCGAAACTCACCGAGTCAAAGCGTTTCGCCGTTTGCGGAAGAAAGTCTGATGTAGAACAAGTAGCAGAAGCATACATGCTCAAGAGGGATCACCCGAAATTCAAAGGCAACTGAATTTCGGCAACCGGGGCATCGAAGTCGGAATGCCGCGAAACTCACCGAGTCAAAGCGTTTCGCCGTTTGCGGAAGAAAGTCTGATGTAGAACAAGTAGCAGAAGCATACATGCTCAAGAGGGATCACCCGAAATTCAAAGGCAACTGAATTTCGGCAAACGGGGCATCGAAGTCGGAATGCCGCGAAACTCACCGAGTCAAAGCGTTTCGCGTTTGCGGAAGAAAGTCTGATGTAGAACAAGTAGCAGAAGCATACATGCTCAAGAGGGATCACCCGAAATTCAAAGGCAACTGAATTTCGGCAACCGGGCATCGAAGTCGGAATGCCGCGAAACTCACCGAGTCAAAGCGTTTCGCCGTTTGCGGAAGAAAGTGATGTAGAACAAGTAGCAGAAGCATACATGCTCAAGAGGGATCACCCGAAATTCAAAGGCAACTGAATTTCGGCAACCGGGGCATCGAAGTCGGAATGCCGCGAAACTCACCGAGTCAAAGCGTTTCGCCGTTTGCGGAAGAAAGTCTGATGTAGAACAAGTAGCAGAAGCATACATGCTCAAGAGGGATCACCCGAAATTCAAAGGCAACTGAATTTCGGCAACCGGGCATCGAAGTCGGAATGCCGCGAAACTCACCGAGTCAAAGCGTTTCGCCGTTTGCGGAAGAAAGTCTGATGTAAGAACAAGATAGCCAGAAGCGATACATGCTTAAGAGGACGATCAACCCCGAAAATCACAGGCGACTGAATGGGTCGGCAAAAACGGGCCATCGTAAGGCGGAATGTCGCGAAACTTACCGAGTCAAAGCGTTTTCAGCGATTTGTGAATGAAAGTCTGATGTAGAACAAGTAGCAGAAGAAGCATACATAGCTCAAGATGGCGATCACCCGAAATTCAAAGGCAAACTGAATTTCGGCCAAAATACGGGGCCATCGAAGTCGGAATGTCGCGAAACTGACCGCAGTCACCAAGAAGCGTTTTGTGGTTGTTGGCGAGCCGTTTTTGCGGATGAAAGGTCTGATGTAGAACAAGTAGCAGAAGCATACATGCTCAAGAGGATCACCTCGAAATTCCAAAGGCAACTGGATTTCGGGCAACCGGGGCAATCGAAGGGGCGGCACATGTCGACGTACCCACACGCGATGTCCAAAGCCTTAGGGGGGTGGTTGGCGGCCTAGTTTGCGGGGGGGGGGGGGGCCGGGGGGGGGAAGAAAAGGGGGGGGGTGGGGGGGGGGGGGGGGGGGTGGGGGGGGGGGGGTCGGGGATGTAGAAACAAGTAGCAGAAGCATACATGGCTCATAAAGGAGGCGATCACCCGAAATTCAAAGGCAACTGAATTTCGGGTCTCTAAAAACGGGGCATCGGCAAGTCCGAATCTTCGCTGAACACTAACCGAGGTCTAAAGCGTTTTTCCCGATGTATTGCGGATGATAGTCTAATGTAGAACAAGTAGGCAAGAAGCATACACCCTGGCGCCCTCAAGAGGGTAATCACCCGAATATTCAAAGGCAACTGAATTTCGGCAAAACGGGCATCGAAGTGCGGACATGCAGCGACACTCACCTGAGTCCATAGCCTTTTGCTGTTTGCCGCGAAGAAAGTCTGCTGTAGAACATAATAGTTAGCAGAAGCATACATTGCTCAAGAGCTGAGCACTCGAACGTCCGAAATTCCATGGCAACTGAATTTTGGCAACCGGGTGCCATCGACGCCGGAATGAGCAAGCGCGACTCAACTCACCTGGAGTCCAAGGCCTATTGTTTATGCCAGTTTTTGCCTTGGATAAGAAAGTCTCTGATGGAGAACAAGTAGCAGAAGCATACATGTTCAAGCAGGGAGTCACCCGAAATTCAAAGGCAACTGGAATTTCGGCAACGGGGGCATCGAAGGTCGGAATTGTCGCTAGAAACTCACCGAGTCAAAGCTGTTTCTCTGTTTGTGGATAAAGTATGATGCTTTTTAGAACAAGTAGCTAGAAGCATACTATGCTCAAGGCGGCAACACGCACTAGGCGATCACCCGAAATTCAAAGGATCAACTGACATTTCGGCAATAATAACGGGGCATCGAAGTGCGGAATTCATAAGCCGAAACCTCCCCGAGACCAAAGCATTTCCGCCGTTATAATGCCGGTCTATGAAAGTCTGATTGTAGCCCATTAGTAAGCGCAGAAGCATAGCCACCCTCATTGAGGGATCACCCGACAAATAATCAAACGGCAACTGACATCTAGAGTTTCGGCAAAACCCGGCATCGAAGCCGGAATCGCCGCGAATCCTCCCGTACCGAGTCAAAGCCTAATGCGCCGTTTGCGCAAGAAGAGTCTGATGGTAGAAACAAGTAGCAGAAAGCACTACTTTAGCACCAAGAGGGGATCACCCGAAGATTCAAGAAAGGGCAACTAGAATTTAACGCCCGCAAACTGGGCATCGACGTATGAACATGTCTAGCGAAACCTTACCCGAGTCAAAGCGTTTTCCGCTGTTTGCGGATGAATGCTCTGTATGCAGAACCACCGCCCCCAGTAGCAGCAAGCCATACATGCTTCAACGCAGGGACTCAACCCCCCCGACCATCAAAGGCAACTGGAATTTCGGCCCTACCCGGGCCATCGCAACCTGTCGGAATGCCGCGCACACTTACCGAGTCAAAGCCGTTTTGCTGTTTGCGGATCATGAAATGAATGTATGTAGAAACAAGTAGTCAGAAGCATACATGGCTCTAGAGGCCTAATCACCCGAAATTTTCCAAAGGCAACTGAATTTTCGGCAAAACCGCCGGGTCGCAATCGATTTAGGCGGAATGCAGCGAAAACTTTACCGATGTCAATGAGCGTTTCGCTGTTTGCGGGATGAAAGTCTGATGTAGAACAAGTAGTGAGAAGCATACATCTGCTCAAGGGGGATCACCCGATAATTCAAAGGCAACTGAATTTTCGGCAAAAACGGGGCATCGAAGTCGGAATGTCGGCGAAAGCTTCACCGAGTCAAATTGGGTTTTGTCGTTTGGGGAAGGAAAGTCCTGATGTAGAACAAGTAGCAGAAGCATACATTAGGCTCAAGAGGGATTCTACCCGAAATTCAAAGGCAACTGAAATTTCGGCCCAAACTGGGCATCGAAGTCGGCGAAATGCAGCGGAAACTCACCGAGTCAAAGGCCTCTTGGCGTTCTTGCCGCGAAATGATAAGATATGATGTCTTCGAACAAGTTAGCAGAAGCATACATGCTCAAGAGAGGAATCAACCCCTGATATTTCAAAGGCAACTGAATTTCGGCAAAACGGGCAATGGAAGATCGGAATGTCGGTCGCGAAACCTCACCGAGTCAAAAAGCGTTTCGATTGTTTGCCGGGAATGAAAGTCTGAATGTAGAACAAGTAAGCAGAAACCAAATACATGCTCAAGAGGGATCACTCCGAAATTCAAAGGCAACCTGAATTTCGGCAAAAAACGGGGCATTCCGCGGAGTCGGAATGGTCCGCGAAATACCTTTACGCGACGTCAAAGCGTTTTGCTGTTTTGCCGGCATGAATAGTCTGATGTTAGAACAAGTCAGCAGAAGCACTACTATGCCTCAAGAGGCATCACCCCCGGGGAAAATTTCAAAGGCCAACTGGAATTGATTTCGGCAACCGGGGCATCGAAGTCGGGAATATATGTGCGCGAAACATTCACCGTACCGGTCAAAGCGTTTCGCTGTTTGCGGATGGAAAGACTGATGATAGAACAAGTAGGCAGAAGTCATACATGCTCCAAGACGGAATCCGACCAGCCGGAACAATTCAAAGGTCAACTGACATTTCGGCAAAACAGGGCATCGAAGTCGGAATGTCAGCGAAACTTAACCCCCCGTAGTCAAAAGCCTATTGCATTTGTGGAAGGGAAAGTCTGATGTAGAACAAGTAGTCAGAAGCATAAATGCACAAGAGCCCCGGATCACCACGAAATACGCAAAGGTCCACAACTGAAATTTCCAGTCAAAACGGGGCATCCAAATCGGCAAAAGCATGCGAACCACACCGATTAACCGAGTCAAAGCGTTTCTGCCCTTGTTAGTCATTGCGGATCAAAAAGTCTGTATCAGAACAGAGTACGCAGCCGCATACAATGCTCACAGAGGGATGCACAACGGCCGAATTCACAGGCAACTGAATTTCGTGCAAACCGGGCATCGAACCAGTGGCGGAGATGTCGAAACGAAAACTCACCGAGTCAAAACCGTTTCACTGTTTGCGGAAGAAAGTCTGTATGTAGAACAAGTAGCAGAAGCATACATGCTCAAGAGGGAATCACCCGGCCGAAATTCAAAAGGGCCCGGACAGAGCATTCTCGGCAAAAAAACGGGGCACTCGAAGTCGGGAATGTTGCGAAACTCACCGCAGTCAATGAGTCGTTCCCGTTTAGCGGGAGGCACAGTCCTGAGTGTAGAAACAAGGTAAGCATTACGCAATACCAGCTCAAGAGGGATCACCCCGGAAATTTTCAAAGGCAACTGATATTTACACTGCGCAAAACCCCGGTGCAGGTCGAAGGGTCGGAATATGCGAGCGAAACTCACAGAGATCAAAGCCCATTTTGGGCCGTTTGCGGTTAAGAACAGTCTGCAGCTAGAACAAGTAGCAGAAAGCATAACCATGCTCATAGATGGGGATCACCGCGGAAATTCAAAGGCAAACCGAATGGTCCGCAGAAAAAACGTAGGGCATTCCGAAGATGGAAACAATGCCTGACGTGGAAGACTCACCCTGCTACGCTCACATAGCCATTAATCGCCGTTTGCTGGAAGAAAGTATGATGTAGAACAAGTAGCCCAAGAACACGCATACATGCTGCCACAAGAGGGAATCACACACCCCGAAATTCGAAGCGGCAACTGAATTTTCGGCACAACCCAGGGCATCGAATGTCGGATGTTAGCAGCGAAACATCACGCGATGTCAAAGCGTTTTCGATGTTGCCGTCTATGAAAGTCTAACTGTAGAAGTCCCAAGTTAGCAGAGCGAATAGCTATGAGCTCAAGAGCGGCTCACCCGAAATTAAAGGCGCCAACACTGAATTTCGGCAACGGCACGGGGCATCGCGATAGTCGGAATGCAAGCGAAACTCACCGATGGTCAAAGCTTTTGATTTCCGATTAGAAGAAGAAAGTTGATGTTAGAACACATAGTAGCAGAAGCATACATGCCGACCGCCTCCAAGACTGGCATCACCCGAAATTCACAAGTCGGCCAATTGAATTTCGGCCCAAAACGCCCCGTCGCGTATCAATGGAAGTCGGAATAGCACAGCGAAACTCACCGAGTCAAAAGCCTCTTGTCGGTTTGCGCACCGAAAGCTTTCGCTCTGATGTCATTATATTAGTACAAGTAGCAGAAGGCAACCTACATGCTCCACGAGGATCACCGACCTCCGAAATTTCAAGAGGCAACTGAATTTTGCGGCGAGGCAAAAACGAGGGCGCATCGTAGAAGGTAGCGGGAATGGGTCGCAGAAACTTTACCGAGTTTTCCAAAAAATCAAAAATAAAAGCGTTTCTTGTTTGCAGGAATGAAAGTCTGATGGTTGAACAAGTTACGCAGAAGGATACATGCTCAAGAGGGATCCACACGCCCGACAATTCAAGGATGGCAAAATCTGAAATATTCGGCAAAACGGGAGCGTGCGAAGTCGGGAAATGTCAGCCGAAACTTACCTGGAGTCAAAAGCCGTTTCGCTGTTTGGCGGATTGATGATAGTCTGATGTAGAACACCAGATAGCAGAAATGCTAATACATATGTCTCAAGAGGGATGCACCCGAAATTCAAAGGCCAACCTCTAATTTTCGGCCAAAATGCGGGCATCGACAGGTCGGAAATGGGGTCCTCTCGCGAAACTTACCCTGGACGTTCAAAGCGTTGTCATGTATTTGCGGAATGGAATAGTCCTGATGTAGAACAAGTAGCAGCGAAGCCTACGATGCTCAAGAGGGATTTCCACTCCCGAAATTCAAGGGCACACTGAATTTCGGCAAACACGGGCAAATCGAAGTCGGGAAATGCAACGCAGAAACTCACCGAGTCCAAAGCCTTTTTGCCCGTGTTTAGCCGGAAAGAAAAGACTGACGCTATACTTAGTTATAACAAGTTAGCGAGAAGCCATACATGCTCGAGAAGGGATCTTACCTCGCCGAAATTCAAAGGCAACTGAAATTTCGGCAAACACGAGGCGTCGAGAGTAACGGGGAATGCAGGAATCGAAACTCCAACCTGGCCGTTCGATTCAACCAGCATTTTGTTAGTTTAGCGATAAGAAAATGACAATGATGAAGATGACCATAGGTAGCGAGAAGCATCGACATGCCTTACCAAGCCGGATCACTCGCCGTGAAGTGATGTTCAGAGCAGGGCAACTGAATTTGTCGTGCACACCCGTGGCGTGGCATCCAAGTCGGATAATGCCCGCGAAACTCACCGAGTCAAAGGGTTTCTCTTTGTTTGCGGACAGGGTAAAAGTCAGATGTAGAAGCATAGTAGCATTGAAGCAAACATGCTCAAGAGGGATCACCACCGAAATGTTCAAAGGCAACTGAATTTCGGGCAGGACGACGGGGCAATAATCGAAGTCGGAATGTCCGCGAAACTCTAACCCGATTCAAAGCCATATATGTCGCTGTTTGCGGGGATGGAAACGTCCTGATGTATAGAACAAGTAGCAAGAAGCATACCATGCTCAAGAGGGATCACCCGAAATTCAAGAAAAGCGCAACTGAGAAAAATTTCGGCATAAACAGGGGCACAATCGAATGGTCGGAATGCATTTGCGCACACTCGACCGCGTCAAAGGTCCTTTTTTGTTGGGTTTTGCGGAATGGAAGGACCGTATCAGATTGTAGAACCAAGTAGCAGATAAGCAATACATGCTCAAAGAGGGCATCACTCCGAAATTTCAAGAGAAGGGCAGACTGAATTTTCACCGGGCAAAAACCACTCAAAAAAAAAAAAAAAAAAACCCATGAATGGGCATCGAAGTTCGGAATGCAGCGAAACTCCTGTTCACCGAGTCTAAGCGTTTTGCTGTTTTGCTGAAGAAAGGAGTCTGAATGTAGAACACGTAGCAGAAGATCATACATGCTCGAAGGAGGGATCACCCGAAATTTTTAAAGGCAACATGAATTATCAGGCTAAAACGGGCAAAATCGAAGTCAGGGAATGTCAGGCCGAGAACTTGACCGGATGGGTCTAAAGCGTTTCGCTGTGCCGTGTTGCGGAATGAAATTCTAATGTATAACATAGTGGGCAGAAGCATACATGCTCAAGATAGGGGATCGGGACCGCCGACATTAGAAAGGCTAACTGAATTTCCTCGGGCATGAAAACCGGTCATCGGAAGTCGGAATGTCGCGAAACTAACAGAGTCAGAATAAAGAAGCGTTTCGCGTGTTAGCGGAAGAAAGTCTGATGTAGAACAAGTAGCAGAAGAAGCATACATGCTCAAGAGGGATCTACCCGAAATTCAAAGGCTAACTGAATTTTCGGCAAACCCGTGGCATCGAAGTCGGAATGTCGCTGTTTGCGGATGAAAGTCTGATGTAGAACAAGTAGCAGAAGAAGCATACATGCTCAAGAGGGATCACCCGAAATTCAAAGGCAACTGAATTTC
>JAQIZT010000957.1:10000-12680 GCA_029228515.1 Populus alba x Populus x berolinensis | reverse complement strand
GCTGGGGTAGACACTACTAGGTCCCAGCTGTCACCCCCCCTCTAAAACAATTCATTTCTTGGTATTTTGAGCTGAAATTTTGCACATATGTTGGCAAAAATCCAATCCAACTTTATAAATTTTCCAGATTTTTTCGAGGTCGGGAAGTATTTCTTTTATTTTTCTACCATTAAAAATCAAGGGAAATACGCAAAAATAGGAACCGGCCCGGAATGACCCCAAATTCGGCTTGGCAGCCTCACAAAAATATGGCTGATTTTACTGGATTGGTTTCATGTGGAAAGCACGACGTTTTCTTGGGCGGGATGCGAGAAAAACCTGGCAGCGCGCATGCGCGGCCAGCGACGTCGGGCTGGCCCAGCAGCGCCTAGCCTCTCCCGCGCGGGGGGCAGGCAAGAGCGCAGGGGCCCCGGGCCCGAAGGCAGCCCCCCGCGGGGCAAGACAGCAAGCCAGCGGGGGCTGTCCGCGCTGCCGATTTTTCCCACTGCTGGCATCGCTGCGCTGCCCGGGCCGAAGGCAGCCCCCACGCGGGCACGACAGCAAGCCAGCGGGGGCTGTCCGCGCTGCCGATTTTTTCCCACTGCTGGCATCGCTGCCGCTGCCCCGGGCCCGAAGGCAGCCCCCCCGCGGGCACGACAGCAAGCCAGCGGGGGCTGTCCGCGCTGCCGAGTTTTCCCACTGCTGGCATCGCTGCCGCTGCCCCGGGCCCGAAGGCAGCCCCCGCGGGCACGACAGCAAGCCAGCGGGGGCTGTCCGCGCTGCCGATTTTTCCCACTGCTGGCATCGCTGCCGCTGCCCCGGGCCCGAAGGCAGCCCCCTGCGGGCACGACAGCAAGCCAGCGGGGGCTGTCCGCGCTGCCGATTTTCCCACTGCTGGCATCGCTGCCGCTGCCCCGGGCCCGAAGGCAGCCCCCCCGCGGGCACGACAGCAAGCCAGCGGGGGCTGTCCGCGCTGCCGATTTTTCCCACTGCTGGCATCGCTGCCGCTGCCCCGGGCCCGAAGCAGCCCCCCCGCGGGCACGACAGCAAGCCAGAGGGGGCTGTCCGCGCTGCCGATTTTTCCCACAGCTGGCATGGCTGCCGCAGAGTGTGCGTAGCCTCTCCCGCGCGGGGGGCAGGCAAGAGCGCAGGGGGGCAAGGCCCGAAGGCAGCCCCCCCGCGGGTAAGATAGCCAGCCAGCAGGGGCTGTCCCCGCGTCAGCCCCCGTTGCGCAGCGCGGCATGGAAATCATTGCCGCGCGCGCGCGCGCCCAATCGCCCAAGAGCCCAAGGGCCCCCAAGGGCCCCAGGCCCTCAGGCCCCAGCGCCCCAGCGCCAAGCGCAGACGCGGGCGCGGGCGCGGGCGGCGCGGCGCGCGCGCGTGTGATTTTTATAGGGCGGTGGTCGGAATCGGGTCGTCGCCGGCCGGAAAACGGGTCATCGATGGCGGCGTTACTTCGGGCCGTGAGGCCCCCACGTGTGTAGCAGCAGCTCGCAAATCCCCCGCGGCAGGCCTATGGGCGCCAGCCAGCGCGCCCCATGGCCAGTCGGGGGGCACCCCCCTAAAAGAGCTATAAGTGTTATTGCAGCTTCTGGCAGGGGCAGACACTACTAGGTCCCAGCTGTCACCCCCTCTAAAAAAATTCATTTCTTGGTATTTTGAGCTGAAATTTTGCACATAGGTTGGCAAAAATCCAATCCACCTTTATAAATTTTCCCAGATTTTTTCGAGGTCGGGAAGTATTTTTTTTGATTTTCCTACATTAAAAATCAAGGAAATACGCAAAAATAGGAACCGGCCGGAATGACCCCAAATTTCGGCTGGCAGCCTCACAAAAATATGGTGATTTTACTGGATTGGTTTCACGTGGAAAGCACGACGTTTTCTTGGCGGGCTATGCGGGAAAACACGGCAGCGCGCATGCCGCGGCCACCGGAGGAGCCCCGGGAAAACTCTTGCTTTCACGGTCTTGGCCTCCCCTCACCACCATGGCCGGCCTCTAATCCCCCCATCAGCAGTTGTGGCCGATAGGGCAGTGATTTGAACGACGCCGCCGGGTAATCGCACCCGGCCGACGCGGGGAGGAAGAGATCTCTTCTTCCAAGATAGCGAACAACACATCGGGAGTTATGTTGATAGGGCAGAGAATTGAATGACTCGTTGCGGGCAGCCAGCTGATAGGGCCTCCAGCTGCACAAATCCGCGCTGCCGATTTTTCCGACGTTGCCGATTTGTCTGAACAGCCCCTCGTTCGTCCGCGCTGCCGATTCCAACACTGCCTGCTGTGTCTGAACAGCCCCTGTTTCGTCAGCGCGTTCCCCTTGACGAATTTTCCTGCCTGGCCTCGACAGCCCAGCGTCCAGCCCGTGTTCGTCAACAAATCTGCGCTGCCGATTTTCCCCACTGTTGGCATTGCTGCCGATGCCCCAGTGTGTTTGTGCCTAGGCCCCCAGTCGTTTTCGTCAAGCCTAGGACTATAAATCGTCCGGACTCATCGCAGCACCGGCTGCCGATTCTGCCGACTTCTCCGATTTCGTCGGCGCTGCCGATTCCAACACTGCCTGCTGTGTCTGACAGCCCTGTTTCGTCAGCGCTGCCGATTCCAACACTGCCTGCTGTGTCTGAACAGCCCTGTTTCGTCAGCGCGTCCCCTTGACGAATTTTCCTGCCTGGCCTCGACAGCCCAGCGTCCAGCCCGTGT
>JAQIZT010000956.1:0-7500 GCA_029228515.1 Populus alba x Populus x berolinensis | reverse complement strand
TTGATTGGGGGCAGAAGGCCGTCATGTTTCGGTGCACAAGCACGAGGAGCCTGACGACAACGGACAGCCCTTTTAGCGTGCATGCGACTCTTGCGTACACGCGATCAATCTATACCGACGAGCGAACCACGGTCCACGAGGGATAGTTGGATACACACGTGAGAGATCGTGCCCGACACCGCTGGGGAGTGGCGGCCCCCCCCCGGGGGGGGGAAGGGGGGGGGGATGGACGCGAAAGGATCTCGAAAGGGTCAAGCAACAAGCCGACTGGGGGACGCGAAGAGATCTCGAAGGGACATGCAAACAAGCCGCGGGGGAAGACGGGGGATCTCGAAAGGGAAACGCAACAAGCCGCGGCGGGAAAGCGGGCGATCTCGAAAGGGACAGGTACACGCGGGGGGGAGCAACGGGGATATATGTCATTCGGGGGGCCATCTGCCTCTCAGCTCGGTAGATCGGAGGGCCAGTGACTCGGCAGCGGGCACTTAGCGACAGGAGCTTGGGGATGGCGAGGAGAGCCTAGCTCCTTGGCAGGAGCGTCCGCAACTGGAATGCAGCACGCCCTCCTGGTACAGCTCTCCTCGCTCAATCCCCAAGCTCGGCGGTCCGCACCAAGACACCTCGTCGGCCAGCCCTCCAGCTTGCGAGCACAGGCAGCGGCCACCGCTTGCAGTGACGTCACGCCTATGACTGTTGGGCGACGTTGGGAGCTGCCCTGAACCTTGGCACGAGGGGTAATCCTGTTAATGGCTCCCACACCCGAGGCAAATGCCGCGGATAAGCTGCACCCAAAGGCGCCACTAACGGCTTGGAGCGGGTCACATTTTGGCAAGCTGGTGGACGGAGATCTGGGAGCGTCGCCGTTTACGTAGCGCAGTAGCTCGTTGGGCGCGGTTTGGGGCTGCCAGCACCTTGGTACGGAGGGGGGAATCCTGTTAAGGCCCCACGCCCGAGATCCATATCCCTATGTTCTCCGCGCTCGGATAAGCAAGCCTCCAACGCGCCTAAAGGTCTTTGAGCGGGTGAGGGAAAGGGATTTCGGTCACTACGCCAACGGGTAACGTCGACGGCAGAGCCTGAGAGGGCGCGCGTCGGATGCCAGCACCTTTGGAACGAGCGCGCTTTGTTATGGCCCCCACGCCCCACGCCGCGGATAAGCTGCCCCAACGCGCCCAACGGCTTGGAGCGGGTTGCACAGGGGATCGGTGGCCAGGTGAATCGCTACGTAGCGCGCCAAGCAGTTGGGACGCGTTGGGTGTGCATATGTAGGTAGGGCACTCGAGCGCTGGCAAATCAGGGAGTGCGTGCGCGCCCGCCTCAGCCCGAGGATAGAAGCTAAGCCTCAAAGCGTCCCAACGGTCCCTCTTGGAGCGGGTCTACAGGGACGGTGGCCGGAATCGGGTCGTCGCCGGCCGAAAAACGGCGTCATCGATGAGCGGTGTTTTATATCGGGCCTTTGAGGCCCCTCACGTTAGTTACGAGTTTTGCAGCAGCACACAATTCCCCCGCGGCAGGCCTATGGGCGCCAGCCAGCGCGCACCATGGCCAGTCGTGGGGGGCACCCCCCTAAGAGCTATAAGTGTTATTGCAGCTCTGGACAGGGTGTAGACACTACTAGGTCTCAAGCTGTCACCCCCCCTCTAAAAAATTCATTTCGCTGGTATTTCTTTGAGCTGAAATTTTGCACATAGGCTGGCAAAAATCCTCAATCCAACTTTATAAATTTTCCCATGATTTTTTCGAGGTCGGGAGGTATTTTATTTGATTTTCCTACCATTATAAAACGTCGAAGGAAATACGCAAAAATAGGAACCGGCCCGGAATGACCCTCCAAATTGGTCTGGCAGCCTCACAAAAAATATGGGCTGATTTTACTGGATTGGTTGTGTGTGTGTGACGCCCGACGTTTTGTCTTGGCGGGATGCGAGAAAAGCGAAGCGCGCATGCGCGGCCAGCTGACGTATGGGATGGCCCCAGCTCGCCTAGCCTCTCTCCCGCGCGGGGGGCAGGCAAGAGCGCAGCTGCCCCGGGCCCGAAGGCAGCCCCCCCGCGGGCAAGATAGCAAGCCAGCAGGGGCTGTCCGCGCTGCCGATATTTCCCACCGCTGGCATCGCTGCCGCTGCCACGGGCCGAAGGCAGCCCCCCGCGGGCAAGATAGCAAGCCAGCAGGGGCTGTCCGCGCTGCCGATATTTCCCACCGCTGGCATCGCTGTGTTTCCCGGGCCCGAACGTGCAGCCCCCCCGCGGTGCATGATAGCATGCCGCGCAGTGGGCTGTCCGCGCTATGCCGATATTTCCCACCGCTGGCATTTTCCCTGCCGCTTCCACGGGCCTCACGAAGGCAGCCCCCCCGCGGGCAATGATCAGCAAGCCAGCAGGGGCTGTTACTCGGCGCTGCACGATGATTTTCCCATCCGCTGGCCATCGCTGCCGCTGCCCCGGGCCCGAAGGCAGCCCCCCGCGGGCAAGATAGCAAGCCAGCAGGGGCTGTCCGCGCTGCCGATATTTCCCACCGCTGGCATCGCTGCCGCTGCCACGGGCCCGAAGGCAGCCCCCCCGCGGGCAAGATAGCAAGCCAGCAGGGGCTGTCCGCGCTGCCGATATTTCCCACCGCTGGCATCGCTGCCGCTGCCACGGGCCCGAAGGCAGCCCCCCCGCGGGCAAGATAGCAAGCCAGCAGGGGCTGTCCGCGCTGCCAATCTTTCGACCGCTGGCTTCGCTGCCGCAGCCACGGTGCCGAAGGCAGCCCCCCTTCCCGCGGGTCAAGATAGCAAGCCTGGCAGGGGTCTGTTCGCGCTGCTGCCGATATTTTCCCACCGCTTGGCATCGCTGCCGCTGCCAAGGGCCCGAAAGGCACCCGCCCCCCGCGTGGCAAGATAGCAAGCCAGCTGGGGCATGGTCCGCGCTTGCGATTATTTCCCTGAACGCTGGCATCGCTGCCGACTGCCCTTCGGGCCCGAAGGCAGATCCCCCGCGGGCAAGATAGCAAGCCAGCAAGGGGCTGTCCGCGCTGCCGATTTTTCCCACCGTATGTGCATCGCTGACGCTTGACGGGCCCGAAGAGCTAGCCCCTCCCGAGGGCAAGTTAGCATGAAAGCGAGGGTGCTGTTGCCGCGTCATGCCGTATCATTATCCGCACCGCATGGCTATCAGCTGGCCGCTGCCACGGTGCCCGAGAGGCTAGCCCCCCCGGCGGGCAAGATTAGCAAGCCAGCAGGGGCTGTCCGCGCTGTCCGATAATTTCCCAACGCTGGTCCATCGCTTGCCGCTGCCACCGGGGCCCGAAGTGCAGCCCCCCCTCGCCGGGCAAGATAGCAAGGCAAGCAAGGGTGACTGTCCGCGGCTGCCGATATTTGCCACCGCATGGCATCGACTGCCGCTTGCCACGGTGCCCGAAGGCAGCCCCCCCGCGGGCAAGATAGCAAGCCAGCAGGGGCTGTCCGCAGCTGCCGATATTTCCCACCGCTTGGTCCATCGCTGCCGCTGCCACGGGCCCGAAGGCAGCCCCCCCGCGGGCAAGATAGCAAGACCAGCAGTGGGCTGTCACGCGCTTGCCAGATATTTCCCCATCCGCTGGCCATTCGCTGCCGCTGCCCCGGTAGCCCGAAGGACAGCCCCCCCGCGGTGCAGCATTAGGCAAGCCAGCAGGTGGCTGTCCCGCGCTGCCGATATTTCCCACCGCTGGCCATCTGCTGTCCCTGCTTTTGGCCACGGGCCCGAATGGCAGGCCCACCCCTGGACGGGACAAAGATAGTCCAAAGCCAGCAGGGGTCTGTCAGGCGCTGCCGATATTTCCCACCGCTGGCATGCGCTCGCCGCTGCCACGGGCCCGAAGGCAGCCCCCCCGCGGGCAAGATAGCAAGCCAGCAGGGGCTGTCCGCGCTGCCGATATTTCCCACCGCTGGCATCGCTGCCGCTGCACGGGCCGAAGGCACCCCCCCGCGGGCAAGATAGCAAGCCAGCAGGGGCTGTCCGCGCTGCCGATATTTCCCACCGCTGGCATCGCTGCCGCTGCACCGGGCCCGAAGGCAGCCCCCCGCGGGCAAGATAGCAAGCCAGCAGGGGCTGTCCGCGCTGCCGATATTTCCCACCGCTGGCATCGCTGCCGCTGCCACGGGCCCGAAGGCAGCCCCCCCGCGGGCAAGATAGCAAGCCAGCAGGGGCTGTCCGCGCTGCCGATATTTCCCACCGATGGCATCGCTGCCGATGCCACGGGCCCGAAGGCAGCCCCCCCGCGGGCAAGATAGCAAGCCAGCAGGGGCTGTCGGCGCTGCCGATTATTTCCCACCGCTGGCATCTCTGCCGCTGCCACGGGCCGAAGGCAGCCCCCCGCGGGCAAGATAGCAAGCCAGCAGGGGCTGTCCGTCGCTGCCGATATTTCCCACCGCTGGCATCGCTGCCGCTTGCCCCGGGCCCGAAGGCAGCCCCCCGCGGGCAAGATAGCAAGCCAAGCATGGGCTGTCCGCGCTGCCGATATTTCCCACCGCTGGCATCGCTGCCGCTGCCCCGGGCCCGAAGGCAGCCCCCCCGCGGGCAAGATAGCAAGCCAGCAGGGGCTGTCCGCGCTGCCGATATTTCCCACCGCTGGCATCGCTGCCGCTGCCCCGGGCCCGAAGGCAGCCCCCCCGCGGGCAAGATAGCAAGCCAGCAGGGGCTGTCCGCGCTGCCGATATTTCCCACCGCTGGCATCGCTGCCGCTGCCCCGGGCCCGACGGCAGCCCCCCCGCGGGCAAGATAGCAAGCCAGCAGGGGCTGTCCGCGTCAGCCCCCGTTGCCGTGAGCTACCCCCTTGACGAATTTTCCTGCCAGCCTGGCCAGCCCAGCGTCCAGCCCGTGTTCGTCAACAAATCTGCGCTGCCGATTTTCCGCGACGGGCCTCCAGCGGCATTTACCGCGCTGCCGATTTTTCCCACTGTTGTTATCGCTGCCGCTGCCCCAGCGTGTGCCTAGCCTCACCCGCGCGGGGGGCAGGCAAGAGCGCAGGGGGCCAGGGCCCGAAGGCAGCCCCCCAGCGGGTAAGATAGCACGGCAGCAGGGGCTGTCCCCGCGTCAGCCCCCGTTGCGCAGCGCGGCAGGGGAACCACTGCCGCGCGCGCTGCGCGCCCAATCGCCCAAGAGGCCCAAGGGCCCCCAAGGGCCCCAGGCCTCAGGCCCCAGGCCCCCAGGCCCCAGCGCCCCAGGCCCCAGCGCCCCAGCGCCCAGCGCCCAGCGCGGGCGCGGGCGGGCGGCGCGCATGCGCGCGCGCGCGCGTGTGATTTTTATAGGGCGGTGGTCGGAATCGGGTCGTCGCCGGCCGGAAAACGGGTCATCGATGGCGGCGTTTACTTCGGGCCGTGAGGCCCCCACGTTAGTCCGAGCGTAGCAGCAGCCCCCGCGGCAGGCCTATGGGCGCCAGCCAGCGCGCCCCATGGCCACCCCCCTAAAGAGCTATAAGTGTTATTGCAGCTCTGGCAGGGGTAGACACTACTAGGTCCCAGCTGTCACCCCCCCTCTAAAAAATTCATTTCTTGGTATTTTGAGCTGAAATTTTGCACAATAGGTTGGCAAAAATCCAATCCACCTTTATAAATTTTCCCAGATTTTTTCGAGGTCGGGAAGTATTTTTTTTTATTTTCCTACCATTGAAAATCAAGGAAATACGCAAAAATAGGAACCGGCCCGGAATGACCCCAAATTCGGCTGGCAGCCTCACAAAAATATGGCTGATTTTACTGGATTGGTTTCACGTGGAAAGCACGACGTTTTCTTGGCGGGATGCGGGAAAACCGGCAGCGCGCATGCGCGGCCAGCGGAGGAGCCCCGGGAAAACTCTTGCTTTCACGGTCTTGGCCTCCCCTCACCACCATGGCAGGCCTCTAATCCCCCCCATCAGCAGTTGTAGCCGATAGGGCAGTGATTTGAACGACGCCGCCGGGTAATCGCACCCGGCCGACGCGGGGAGGAAGAGATCTCTTCTTCCAAGATAGCGAACAACACATCGGGAGTTATGTTGATAGGGCAGAGAATTGAATGACTCGTTGCGGGCAGCCAGCTGATAGGGCCTCCAGCTTGCACAAATCCGCGCTGCCGATTTTTCCGACGTTGCCGATTTGTCCTGAACAGCCCCTCGTTCGTCCGCGCTGCCGATTCCAACACTGCCTGCTGTGTCTGAACAGCCCCTGTTTCGTCAGCGCGTCCCCTCGACGAATTTTCCTGCCTGGCCTGGACAGCCCAGCGTCCAGCCCGTGTTCGTCACCAAATCTGCGCTGCCGATTTTCCCCGACGGGCCTCCAGCTGCACAAATCCGCGCTGCCGATTTTTCCCACTGTTGGCATCGCTGCCGCTGCCCCTGCCCCAGCGTGTGCCTAGGCCCCCAGTCGTTTTCGTCACGCCTAGGACTATAAACAGTCCGGACTCATCGCCAGCACCGGCTGCCGATTCTGCCGACTTCGCCGATTTCGTCGGCGCTGCCGATTCCAGCACTGCCCGCTGTGTCTGAACAGCCCCTGCTTCGTCAGCGCATCCCCTTGACGAATTTTCCTGCCTGGCCTGGACAGCCCAGCGTCCAGCCCATGTTCGTCAAAAAATCTGCGCTGCCGATTTTTCCCGCTGTGGGCATCGCTGCCGCTGCCCCAGCGCGTGCCTAGGCCCCCAGTCTTTTTCGTCACGCCTAGGACTATAAACAGTCCAGACTCATCGCCAGCACCGGCTGCCGATTCTGCCGACTTTGCCGATTTCGTCGGCGCTGCCGATTCCAGCACTGCCCGCTGTGTCTGAACAGCCCCTGCTTCGTCAGCGCATCCCCTTGACGCATTTTCCTGCCTGGCCTGGACAGCCCAGCGTCCAGCCCATGTTCGTCAAAAAATCTGCGCTGCCGATTTTTCCCGCTGTGGGCATCGCTGCCGCTGCCCCAGCGCGTGCCTAGGCCCCAGTCTTTTTCGTCACGCCTAGGACTATAAACAGTCCAGACTCATCGCCAGCACCGGCTGCCGATTCTGCCGACTTTGCCGATTTCGTCGGCGCTGCCGATTCCAGCACTGCCCGCTGTGTCTGAACAGCCCCTGCTTCGTCAGCGCATCCCTTGACGAATTTTCCTGCCTGGCCTGGACAGCCCAGCGTCCAGCCCATGTTCGTCAAAAAATCTGCGCTGCCGATTTTTCCCGCTGTGGCATCGCTGCCGCTGCCCCAGCGCGTGCCTAGGCCCCCAGTCTTTTTCGTCACGCCTAGGACTATAAACAGTCCGGACTCATCGCCAGCACCGGCTGCCGATTCTGCCGACTTCGCCGATTTCGTCGGCGCTGCCGATTCCAGCACTGCCCGCTGTGTCTGAACAAGCCCCTGCTTCGTCAGCGCATCCCCTTGACGAATTTTCCTGCCTGGCCTGGACAGCCCAGCGTCCAGCCCATGTTCGTCAAAAAATCTGCGCTGCCGATTTTTCCCGCTGTGGGCATCGCTGCCGCTGCCCCAGCGCGTGCCTAGGCCCCCAGTCTTTTTCGTCACGCCTAGGACTATAAACAGTCC
>JAQIZT010000955.1:2500-10000 GCA_029228515.1 Populus alba x Populus x berolinensis | reverse complement strand
TTCGTACAAGGGGATGCGCTGACCGAAACAGGTGCTGTGTCAGACACAGCGGGCAGTGCTTGGAATCGGCAGCGCCGACGAAATCGGGAAAGTCGGCAGAATCGGCAGCGGGTGCTGGCGATGAGTTCCGGACTGGTTATAGTCCTAGGCGTGACGAAAAAGACTGGGGGCCTAGGCAATTCGCGCTGGGGCAGCGCAGGCAGCGATGCCACAGCGGGAAAAATCGGCAGCGCAGATTTTTTGACGAACATGGATGGACGATGGGCTGTCCAGGCCAGGCATGGAAATTTCGTCAAGGGGAGGCGCTGACGAAGCAGGGGCTGTTTCAGACACTGCGGGCAGTGCTGGAATCGGCTGCGCCGACGAAATCGGCAAAGTCGGCAGAATCCGGCAGCCGGTGACTGGCGATGAGTTGGATGTTTTATTGTCATGGACTTTTTGTGACGAAAAAAGACTGGGGGCATAGGCACGCGCTGGGCAGCCCAGAGGCAGCGATGCCCCACAGCAGGGAAAATCGGCAGCGCAGATTTTTTGACGAACATGGGCTGGACGCTGGGCTGTGGCCAGGGCCAGGCAGGAAAATTCGTCAAGGTGGATGAGGATGTCGATAGCTAGGGGCTGTTCAGAACCTGCGTGCAGTGCTGGAATCGGCAGCGCCGACGAAAAGGCGAAGTCGGAAGAATCGGCAGCCGGTGCTGGCGATGAGTCCGGACTGTTTATAGTCCTAGGCGTGACGAAAACGACTGGGGGCCTAGGCACACGCTGGTGGCAAGGGAGGAGAGGCAGCGGCAGCGATGCCAACAGTGGGAATAATCTGGCAGCGCCGGCGGATTTGTGCAGCTGGTAGGACCGCTCCGGGGAAAATCGGCAGCGTAGATTTGTGTGACGAACACGGGCTGGACGCTGGGTGGGCTGTCCAGGCCAGGCAGGAAAATTAGTCGAGGGGAC
This sequence comes from Populus alba x Populus x berolinensis, assembly GCA_029228515.1. NCBI lineage: Eukaryota > Viridiplantae > Streptophyta > Magnoliopsida > Malpighiales > Salicaceae > Populus > Populus alba x Populus x berolinensis. The sequence continues at coordinate 9,052 of JAQIZT010000955.1, read as the reverse complement.
GCGATGACGAAACAGGGGCTGTTCTGACCACAGGCAGGCAGTGTTGGAATCTGGCAGCGCTGGAACGAACGAGGGGCTGTTCCGACAAATCGGCAACGTCGGAAATATCGGCAGCGCGGGATTTGTGCCTCTGGAGGGGGGGGGGGGGGGGGGGGGGGGGGACCCTATCAGCTGGCTGGCCGCAACGGAGTCATTCAATTCTCTGCCCTATCAACCATAACTACCGATGTGTTGTTTCGCTATCTTGGGAAGAAAGAGATCTCTTCCTCCCCGCGTCGGCAGGGTGCGATTACAGGGCTCGGCTGATCGTTCAAATCACGTGCCCTATCGGAACAACTGCTTTCATGGGGGGGGATTAGAGGCCTGCCATGGTGGTGAGGGGGAGGCCAACTAGACCGTGAAAGCAAGAGTTTTCCCGGGGCTCCTCCGCTGGAGGCGGCATGAGCGTTGCCGGTTTTCCCGCATCCCGCCAGAAAAACGTCTGTGCTTTCCACGTTGAAACCTATCCAGTAAAATCAGGCCATATTTTTGTGAGGCTGCCATCGTAATTTGGGGTCATTAGGGCCGGTTCCTATTTCTGCGTATTTCCTTGATTTTCAATGGTAGGAAAATAAAAAAAAATACTTTCCCGACCTCGAAAAGAAATCTGGGAAAATTTATAAAGTTGGATTGGATTTTTGCCAACCTATGCGCAAAATTTTCAGCTCAAAATACCGAGAAATGGATAGTTTTTTAGAGGGGGGGTGACAGCTGGGACCTAGTAGTGTCTACCCCTGCCAGAGCTGCTATAACACTTATCGCTCTTTAGTGGGGGTGGGAGTGTGGCATGGGGCGCGCTGTGCTGGCGCAATAGGTCCTGCCGCGGGGGCTGCTGCTACGCCTTCGGACTAACGTGGGGGGCCTCACGGCTCCGATATGTAACGCCGACATCGATGACCCGTTTTCCGGCCGGCGACGACCCGATTCCGAAACACCGCTTCCTTTAAAAATCACACTCGCGCATACGCGCGCGCGCGGCCCGCCAGCGGCCGCGCTGGGCGCTGGGCGCGCTGTAGGGGCCGGGGCGCTGGGGCCTGGGGCCTGGGGCCTGAGGGCCTGGGGCATGGGGGGGCCATGGGGTCTTGGGCGATTGGCAGTTGCTTGAAGATTCTTATAAACTTATGCTCACTAACGCATGCGCGCTGGCAATGGGAGTTCCCCTGTCCGCGCTGCGCAACGGGGGCTGACGCGGGTACAGCCCTTGCTGCCTTGCTATCTTACCCGCTGGGGGGCAGCCTTCGGGCCTGGCCCTCCTGCGCTTCTTGCCTGCCCCCCGCTAGCGGGGGCAGGCTAGGCACACCCTCTGGTGTAGGCAGCGGCAGCGATAACACAGTCGGGGAAAAATCTTTAGGCAGCGCGGTAAATGCCGCTGGAGGCCCGTCGCGGAATAAGGAAAAATCTGGCAGGCCAGATTTGTTGACGAAACACGGGCTGGACGCTGGGTGGCCAGGCCTTGGCAGGAAAATTCGTCTTGCGGGTGGTGGCTCACGGGCAACGGGGGCTGAAGCACATGGGGACAGCCCCTGCTGGCTTGCTATCTTGCCCGCGGGGGGTGCTGCCTTCGGGGCAGGTATGGTGGGGCAAATTAATAGCAGGCAGCGATGCCTAGCAGGTGGGAAATTCTCGGCAGCGCGGACACGCCCCTGCCATAGGACCTACCTCCTTGACTGTGTAACGCTCTGCCCGCGGGGGGGCTGCCTTCGGAAGTCCCGGGCGCAAGCGGCGGCGATGTCCTGCGGTCTAGAGGGGAAATTATCGGCAGCCGCGGACAGCCTCTGGCTGGCTTGCTATCTTGCAACGCACCGCGCGAGGGGCTGCCCTTCGGGCCAGGCGTCTAGCTAGCGAGCGATGCCAAGCGGTGGGAATTCTGGCAATTCAGCGAGGGACAGCCCTGCTGGCTTGCTTTCTTGCTCCGCCGGGGAGGGCTGCCTTCGGGCCCGTTAAGGCAGCTGGCAGCGAGTGCCAGCGGTGGGAAATTATCTGGCAGCGCGAAGGCCCCTGCTGGCTTGCTTTCTTGTCGCTCCGCGGTGGGTGGGGGCTGCTTCCGGGCCCGTGGCAGCTAGGGCAGCGATGCTCAGCGGTGGGGGAGAAAAAACTCTGGCAGCGCGGACAGCCCCTGCTGGCTTGTCTATCGTTGACCGCGGGGGGGATGCCTATCGGGCCCGGGGAGCCTGCGCTATTGCCTGCCCCCCGCGCGGGAGAGTCTAGGCGCTGCTGGGCCAAGCCCGACGGTCGCTGGCCGCGCTATGCGGGGGCTTTCGCCTCGCCGGTTTTCCTGCATCCAACGCCAAAGGAAAACGTACGTGCGTTCCACTTGAAACCAATCCAGTAAAATCAGCCATATTTTTGTGAGGCCTGCCAGCCAAATTGGGGGTCATTCTCGGGCCGGTTCCTATTTTTGCGTATTTCCTTGATTTTTAATGGTAGGAAATTAAAATAAAATACTTCCCGGACCTCGAAAATATCTGGGAAAATTTATAAAGTTGGATTGGTTTTTTGCCAGGCCTATGTGCAAAATTTCAGCTCAAAATACCATGATAATGAATTTTTTAGAGGGGGGGTGACAGCTGGAACCTAGTAGTGTCTACCCCTGCCAGAGCTGCAATAACACTTAATCGCTATTTAGGGGGGGGTGCACCATGAATGGCCATGGGGCGCGCTGTGCTGCGCCGCCCATACGGCTGCCGCTGTGGGATTTGATGGGCTAGCTGCTATACTCGGACTAACGTGGGGGGCCTCATGGCACCGAAGTAACACCGCCATCGATGACTACTGGTTTTCCGGCCGGCGAGGACCCAGATTTCCGGGCCACCGTCTCAGATGACCTGCCACCAAGACCGTTGGGCGCGTTGGATGGGGTGCTTATCCGCGGCTGCGGTTGCGCGCACGCACTCTGATTTGCCCCGCTCGTGCCAACAAATAGGCAGCCCCAACGCGCCCAACAGGCGTGGCGAGACGTCACGATTTCCGGCCACCGTCCCTGGGGACCGCTCAAAGAGTTGGGCGGCTTTTGGGGCTGCTTATCCGCGGCGTGGTCGTGGGGCCTGAACACGCCTGCGCCTCGTTCCAAGGTGCTGGCAGCCGACGGCGCGCCCTCTCAGCTTGTCCCGACGTCTCCCGGGTAGCCGGGTTAGCATTTGGTGTGGCGGTGGCCGGAATCCCTTACCCGTCACCAGCTCCAAGCTCGTTGGGCGCCGTTGGGGCTTGCTTATCCGCAGGTCTTCGGGCGTGGGGCCTCTTAAAAGGATTCCCCTCGTGCCAAGGTGTTGGCAGCCCCAACGCGCCCAACGGTATTGGCGCTACGTTAACGGCGAACGTGCCCGATTCCGGCCCACCGCCTGCCGTGAACCCGCTCCAAGCCGTTGGGCGCGTTTGGGCTGCGTATCCCGCAATGGTTTCGGGCCTGTTGGGGCCCTTAACAGGTAGTCCCCTCGTGCCAAGGTATAGAATAGCTGGCAGCCCCAAGCCGCCCACCGGACTTGGCGTGACGCTCCACATTTGGCAGCGGGCTGGCCGCTGCCGGTGCTCGCTAAGCTGGATGGCTGGCGCGACGTGTTGGGAGCGGACCGGCCCGAGCTTGGGGATTAGGGGGAGTGCTTGTACTTATTTAGGAGCTACTTTAGAGGCGCTAGTGCAATTCGAAGTTAGGGGCGCTCGTGCGCAAGGTGCTGGCTCTCCTCGCCATCCCCAAGCTCCCTGCGCGATCACTTGTGCCCGCTGCCGCGGCCTGGCCTCCGTCTACCGGGCTGAGGCAGAGGGCCCCCCGAATGATTGTCCCCGCTGCTTTCCCCACCCTCGCGGCCTGTCCCTTCGATGATTCCGCCGCGTCCCAGCGGCTTGTTGAGGTGTCCCGTCGATGATCACGCGCGTCTCCCGCGGGCTTGTTGCTTGTCCCTGCGAGATCCTTCGCCGTCCCACTACAGCGGCGTGTTGATTGTCCCTTCGAGATCCTTTCGCGTTCCAGCGGTGCGGGGCACGATCTCTCTCGGGTGTTTTCCACATGCCCTCGTTGGCCGTTGGTTCGTTCGTCGGGATGTTTCTTGTGTCGCCGATGTACGTCAGTAGTCGCTAAGGAGCGGTAATTGGGCTGTCAGTGTCGGCATGGCTCCGTGCTTGTTGCAACGAACTGTCGAGCTGCAACGAGACGTCCTTTCAACTCCTCGGCCCAAGGCCCTGGGTGCCTTGCGGCTGATGGCGGTGGAGTTCCTGTTGCTGCGTACCCACTTCGGTTGTGGAATTTGAATGTGAGGCTTGTCCCTCTCCGCCGCGAGCCTCCCCGGAGGGCGCGGCGTCCGAGAAACCTAAGCAGCGGCGTCGACGTGGTCCAGTCGAGCGGAATCCCGCCGAACTGGGCCACGTTCGGGCGCTCGTGCCTTTCGGAAATGCGGCCATGCGATGCCGTGCGCGGGGGCCTCCGCCCCTCATTTCGCGACCGTCCCGTTCGAGCCGCTCGTGCTCGTGAAGAACGACTTCCTAGCCCGTCTCGGCCCCTCGTCTCATCGGCGTCGGGGATCGCTGCGGGTCGTGGCTGTCGCCAAGGAAAATGCTATCCTGGTTGATACCTGCCTAGTTAGTCATATTGCTTGTCTCAAAGATTAAGCCATTTGCATGTGTATGTTTGAACTAATTCAGACTGTGAAACTGCGAATGGCTCTATTAAATCTGTTATAGTTTGTTTGATGGTATTTTGCTTACTCGGTTAACCGTAGTAATTCTAGAGCTAATACGTCTGCAAACAAACCCCGACTTCTGGTAGGCACGCATTTATTAGATAAAAAAGGTTTGCTTCGCGAGGACTCTGCTGTTGCTCTGATGATTCTTGATAACTCGACGGATCGCAACAGGCCATCGTTGCTATAGGCGACGCAATCATTCCAAATTTATGCCCTATCAACTTTCGATGGTAGGATAGTGGCCTACCATGGTGGTGCACGGGTGACGGAGAGAATTAGGGGTTCGATTCCGGAGAGGGAGCCTGAAGGAAACGGCTACCACATCCATGGGAGGCAGTCATGCGCGCAAATTACCCAATCCTGACACGGGGATAGGTTTGTGACAATAAATAACAATACCGGGCACTTCGTGTCTGGTAATTTGGAAATGAGTTCAATCTAAATACCTTAACGAGGCATCCATTGTGAGGGCAAGTCTGGTGCCAGCAGCCGCGGTAATTCCAGCGCCATTAGCGTATTTATTTTAAGTTGTGGTCGTTTAAAAAAAGCTCGTCAGTTGGACTTTGGGTTGGGATCGGCCGGTCCGCCTCAGGTGTTGCAACGGTTCGCCTTCCAGTCCCTTCCTACCGGCGATGCGCTCCTGGCCTCTACAATGGCCGGGTCGTGCCTCCGGTTGCTTGATAGCTTTGGAAGTAATATAGGAGTGCTCAAAGCAAGCCTTACGCTCTTGATACAATTAGCATGGGATAACATCATAGGGATTTCGATCCAATTAGTGTTGGCCTTCGGGATCGGAGTAATGATTAACAGCGGACTGCTCGGGGGCATTCGTATTTCATTGTTCAGAGGTAGATAATTCTTGGATGTATGAAAGGACGAGACAACTGCGCGGGAAAGCTTTAGCCAAGGATGTTTTCATTAATCAAGAACGAAAGTTGGGGGCTCGAAGCTACGATCAGATACCGTCCTAGTCTCAACCATAAACGATGACCGTCCAGGGAGATATGGGAGGATTGTTTGCTTCTAGGCACTACGTGCCAAGCACCTTATGAGAAATCAAAGTTTTTGGGTTCTGGGGGGTAGTATGGTCGCAAGGCTGAAAACTTATAAGGAATTGACGGAAGGGGTCACCACCAGGGAGTGGAGGCTTGCGGCTTAATTTGACTCCAACTCCGGGGAAACTTACCAGGTCCAGGACATAGTATGGATTGACAGACTGAGAGCTCTTTCTTGAATCTTTGGGTGGTGGTAGCATGGCCGTTCTTAGTTGGTGGAGCCGAGTTTGTCTCGGTGAATTCCGTTAACGAACGAGACCTCAGCTCTGCTGGGGGGGATAACAAGCTCTGCGGAGTGGACCCTCCGCGGCGCCAGCTTCTTAGAGGGACTATTGCCTTCCAGGCCAAGGAAGTTTGAGGCAAAATAACAGGTCTGTGATGCCCTTAGATGTTCTGGGCCGCTGGCGCGCTACACTGATGTTATTCAACGAGTCTATAGCCTTGGCCGACATGGGCCGGCGTAATCTTTGAAAAATTTCATCGTGCATTGGGGATAGCTCCTTGCAATTGTTGAGTCTTCAACGTAGGAATTCACTAGTAAGCGCGAGACGTATCAGCTCGCGATGACTACGTCCCTGCCCTTTGTACACACCGCCCGTCGCTCCTACCGAATGAATGGGCCGTGTGAAGTGTTCGGATCGCGGCGTCGTGGGCGGTTCGCCGCCGCGCGACGTGCCGTGAGAAGTCCACTGAACCTTATCATTTAGAGGACAAGGAGAATAAGTGTCCGTAACAAGGTTTCCGTAGGTGAAACTGCAGGAAGGATCATAGTCGCGATAACGGCC
>JAQIZT010000954.1:7500-12730 GCA_029228515.1 Populus alba x Populus x berolinensis | reverse complement strand
GGGCCCGGGGGGCAGCGCAGCGATGCCAGCGGTGGGGAAATATCGGCATGCGCGGACAGCCCCAGCTGGCTTGCTATCTTGCCCGCGGGGGGGCTGCCTTCGGGCCCGGGGCAGCGGCAGCGATGGCCAGCGGTGGGAAATATCGGCAGCGCGGACAGCCCTCTGCTAGTCTTGCTATCATTGCCCGCGGGGGGGGGGGCTGCCTTCGGGCCCGTGGCAGCTGGCAGCGATGCCAGCGGTGGGAAATATCGGGCAGCGCCGGACAGCCGCTGCTGGCTTGCAAACCTTGCCCGCGGTGGGGGCTGCCTTCGGGCCCGTGGCAGCGGCAGCGATGCCATCGGTGGGAAATATCGAGCAGCGCGGACAGCCCCTCCTGCTGGCTTGCTATCTTGCCCGCGGGGGGCCCCTTGCCCTATCGGGCCCGTGGGCAGGCCGCGGGCAGCGATGCCAGCGAGTGGGAAAATATCGGCAGCGCCGGACAGCCCCTGCTGGCTTGCCTTTCTTTGCCCGCCGGGGGGGGGCTGCCTTCGGGCCCGTGGCAGCGGGCAAAGCGATGCCTGCAGTGGGAAAAATCGGCAGCGCGGACAGCCCCCGCTGGCTTGCTGTCTTGCCCGCCGGGGGGGCTGCCTTCGGGCCCGGGGCACGGCAGGCGGATGCCAGCAGTGGGAAAATATCGGCAAGCGCGGACATCCCATGCTGGCTTTGCTATCATTGCCCCGCGGGGGGGCTGCCCATCGGGCCCGTGGCAGCGGCAGCGATGCCAGCGGTGGGAACTATCGGCAGCGCTGACAGCCCCTGCTGGCTTGCTAATCTTGCCCAGCGGGGGTCTGCCTGTTCCCCCCGGGCCCGGGGTCAGCGGCAAGCGATGCCAGCGGTGGGAAATATCGGCAGCGCGGACAGCCCCTGCTGGCTTGCCTATCTTGCCCGCGGGGGGGCTGCCTTCGGGCGCCGTGGCAGCGGCAGCGATGCCAGCGGTGGGAAATATCGGCAGCGCGGACAGCCCCCTGCTGGCTTGCTATCTTGCCCTCGGGGGGGCTGCCTTCGGGCCCGTGGCAGCGGCAGCGATGCCAGCGGTGGAGAAATATCGGCAGCGCGGAACAGCCCCTGCTGGCTGAGCTATCTTGCCCGCGGGGGGGCTGCCTTCGGGCCCGTGGCATGCGGCAGCGATGCCAGCGGTGGGAAATATCGGCATCGCGGACAGCCCCTGCTTGCTTGCTATCTTGCCCGCGGGGGGGCTGCCATTCGTGCCCGGGGCAGCCTGCGCTCTTGCCTGCCCCGCGCGCTGGAGATGGCTAGGCGCCTGCTGGGGCCAGCCCCGACTTTCGCTGGTCCGCGCATGCGCGCGAGTGCCGGTTTTTCTCAGCATCCTGTCCCCGCCAAGAAAAACGTCGTGCGTTCCATCATGAAACCATATACCCAGTAATAATCAGCCATATTTTTGTGGAGGCTGTTGTTTCCAGCCAAATTTGGGGTCATTCCGGGCCGGTTCCTAGTTTTTGCGTATTTTCCTTGATTTTTAATGGTAGGAAAATTAAAAATAAATACTTCCATCCGACCTCGAAAAAATCTGGGAAAATTTATAAAGTTGGATTGGATTTTTTGCCAGCCTATGTGCAAAATTTCAGCTCAAAATACCAAGAAATGAATTTTTTAGAGGGGGGGTGACAGCTGGGACCTAGTAGTGTCTACCCCTGCCAGAGCTGCAATAAACTTATAGCTCTTTAGGGGGGTGACTGCCATGTGCGCGCTGGCTGGCGCCCATAGGCCTGCCGCGGGGGATTTGTGGGCTGCTGCTATACTCGGACTAACGTGGGGGGCCTCATGGCCCGAAGTAACGCCGCCATCGATGACCCGTTTTCCGGGCCGGCGACGACCCGAATCCGGCCACCGTCCCTGTGACCCCGCTCCAAGCCGTTGGGCGCGTTGGGGCTGCTTATCCGCGGCTGCGGGCGCGCACGCACTCTGATTTGCCAAGCGCTCGTGCCAACCAATAGGCAGCCCCAACGCGCCCAACGCTTGGCGCGACGTCACGATTCCGGCCACCGTCCCCGGGTCCCGCTCCAAGCCGGTGGGCGCGTTGGGGCTGCTTATCCGCGGCGTGGGCGTGGGGCCTTAACAAGCCGCGCTCGTTCCAAGGTGCAGGCAGCCGACGCGCGCCTCTCAGCTTGCCGCGACGTCCCGGTGGCGGTGGCCGGAATCCCTTCCCGTCACCCGCTCCAAGCCGTTGGGCGCGTTGGGGCTGCTTATCCGCGGTCTCGGGCGTGGGGCCTTAACAGGATTCCCCTCGTGCCAAGGTGCTGGCAGCCCCACCGCGCCCAACGGCTTGGCGCTACGTAACGGCGACGTCCCGATTCCGGCCACCGCTGCCGTGACCCGCTCCAAGCCGTTGGGCGCGTTGGGGCTGCTTATCCGCGGTCTCGGTGTGGGGCCTTAACAGGATTCCCCTCGTGCCAAGGTGCTGGCAGCCCCAACGCGCCCAACGGCTTGGCGTGACGTCACGGCAGCGGTGGCCGCTGCCTGTGCTCGCAAGCCTGGAGGCCTGGCCGACGTGTCTGGGTTGCGGCACCGCCCGAGCTTGGGGAATTGCGAGGAGAGCTGTAACCTGCGTGTGGGCGTGCTGCAATTCAGTTTTGCGGCGCTCCCTGCCAAGAAGGTGCTGGCTCTTTCCTCGCCCATCCCCAAGCTCCTGCGCGATGTGCCTGCCCCGGCCGAGGCCTGGCCATCCGGTCTTCCCGAGCTGAGGCAGATGTGTCCCCCCGAAATGATTGTCCCCGTTGCTCCCCCCCCGCGGCCTGTTCCCCTTCGAGATCCGCCGCGTCCTCCCCGCGGCTTGTTGCGTGAGTCCCTTCGTAGATCCCCCCCCGCGTCCCCCGTCGGCTTGTTGGCTTGTCCCTTCGAGATCCTTCGCGTCCCCGCAGCGGCGTGTTGCTTTGTCCCTTCGAGATCCTTTCAGACGTCCAGCGGGTGCGGGCACGTATCTCTCCTCGGTGATTTTCCACTTGCCTCGTTGACTCGTGGCCGTGGTTCGCTCGTCGGGATTGTTGTCGCGTGTACGCAGAGTCGCATGAGCGGATCTAATTGTGCTGTCCGTAGTCGGCAGGCTCCGCGTGCTTGTGCACCGAACTGTCCGGCCTGCTGCCCCCATCACTCCTCAGCCCAAGGCCCTGGGTGCCTTGCGGGCGAGGCGGGTTCCTGAGCTGCGTACCCACTTCATTGGAATATTTGAATGTGAAAGCTGTCCCTCTCCGCCGCGCGCTCCTGCACCGGGGGCGCGGGGCGAACCTAGCAGCGGCGCCCGAGTTCCAGTACGGAGCGGCAATTCCCGACCTGAACTGCGCCCATCGTAGCGGTCGCTCGAGGCTTTCGGTATGCGGAATGCGATGCCGCGCCTGCGGGGGGCCTCCGGCCCCTGCGCGACCAGTCCCCGTTCGAGTCCGCTCGTTGCTCGATAAGGAACGACTTCCTCGCCCGTCTCGGCCCCTCGTCATCATCGGCGTCCGGGGGGATCGAGGGCGGGTCGTGGTGTCGCCAAGGAATGCTACCATGGTTGATCCCTGCCAGTAGTCCATATGCTTGTCTCAAAGATTAAGCCATGCATGTGTAAGTATGAACTAATTCAGAAGCTGTGAAACTGCGAATGGCTCATTAAATCAGTTAATAGTTTGTTTGATTGGTATTTGCTACTCGGATAACCTAAGTAATTCTAGAGCTTAGATACTGGCAACAAACCCCGACTTCTGGAAGGGACTCATTTATTAGATAAAAGGTCGACGCGGGCTTCTGCCCGTTGCCCTCAGATGATTCATGAAAACATCGACGGATCGCAACGGCCATCTAGGCTGGCGACGCATCAATCAAAATTCTGCCCTATCAACTTACGATGGTAGGATAGAGGCCTACCATTGTGTTGACGGGTGACGGAGAATTAGGGTTCGATTTGGGGTCCGGGAGAGGGAGCCTGAGACACGGCTACCACATCCAAGGAAGTCAGCAGGTTCTCAAATTAATACCCAATCCCTGACACGGGGAGGTAGTGACAATAAATAACAATACCTGGGCTCTGACGATTCTGGTAATTGGAATGATAACATATCTAAATCCCTTTAACTAGGATCCCATTGGAGGGCAAGTCTGGTGCCAGCAGCCGCGGTAATTCCAGCTCCAAAAGCGTATATTTAAGTTGTTGCAGTATAAAAAAGTAGCTCATAGTTGGACTTTGGGTTGGGTCGGCCGGTCCGCCTCAGGTGTGCACCTGGTCGCCTCGTCCCTTCTACCGGCGATGCTCCTCCTGGCCTTAACTGTGCCGTGTCGTGCCTCGACGGTGCTGTTACTATTTAAGAAATTAGAGTGCTCAATAGCAAGCCTACGCTTCTGGAAACATTAGCATGGGATAAACATCATAGGATTTCGATTCTATTTTGTTTGGGCCTTCGGGATAGGAGTAATGAATTACCAGGGACAGTCGGGTGGCATTCGGTATTTCATAGTCAGGAGGTGAAATTCTTTGGTATTTAATAAAGACTAACAACTTGCGGAAAGCATTATCCAAAGGATTTTTGCCAATTAATCAAGTAAACGAAAGGTTAGGGGGCTCGAAGACGATCAGAAAACCGTGCCTATTCTCAACCAAAAACGATGCCGACCATGGATTGGCGGATGTTGTCTTCTAGGACTGCCGCAGGCACCTTATGAGAAATCAAAGTTTTTTTTTTGTTTCGTGGGTGAGTAAGGTCGCAAGGCTGAAACTTAAAGGATTTGAACGGAAGGGCACCACCAGAGATTTGAGCCGGCGGCTTTAATTTGACTCAACACGGGGAAACTTACCAGGTCCCAACATAGTAAGGAATGACAGACTGAGAGCTCTTACATTCTTGATTCTCATGTGTGGTGGTGGCATGGCCGTTCTTAGTTTGGTGGGAGGGGCGATTTGTCCTGGTTAATTCCGTAAACGTAACGAGACCTCTAGCCTGCTAACTGAGCTATGCGTAGTGGACCCTCCGCGATCCACCTTCTTAGAGGGACTGATGGCCTTCCAGGCCAAGGAAGATTGAGGCAATAACAGGTCTGTAGAAATGCCCTTAGCGATGTTAGCTATGGCCGCACGCGCGCTACACTGGATGTTATACAACGATTCAATAGGCCTTGGCCGACAGGCCCGGGTAATCTATAAAATTTCATTCGTGAAATGGGGATAGATCATTGCTATTGTTGGTCTTCCAACGAGGGAATT
>JAQIZT010000953.1:10000-12757 GCA_029228515.1 Populus alba x Populus x berolinensis | reverse complement strand
GCGGCAGCGATGCCACGGTGGGAAATATCGCTGCGCGGACAGCCCCTTGCTGGCTTCTATCTTGACCCGCGGGGGGCTGCGCTTCGGGCCCGAGCGCAGCGGCCAGCGATGCCCTAGCGGTGGAACCTATCGTGCACGCGCGGACAGCACCCATAATGCTCCTTGCTATCGTTGCCCGTAGGGGCGGGGCTGCCTTCGGGCCGGTGGCAGCGGCAGCGTGCCCAAGCCGTGGGAAATATCATGCAGGCGCGGAAACAGCTCCCATGCTGAGCTCTGCTTAATCTTGGCCCCAGCAAGGGTGCTGGCCTTCGGGCCCGGTGCAGCGGCAGTCGATGGCCCAGCGGTGGAAAATATCGGCAGCGGGGACGAGCATCCCTGCTGGCTTTGCTATCTTGCCCCGACAGGGGGGGCCTGCCTTCGGGCCCGTGGCCCAGCCGGCAGCGATGCCAGCGGTGGGAAATATCGGGCAGCGCGGACAGCCCCTGCTTACGGCTTGCTATCTGACCCTGCCCGCGGGGGTGCATGCCTCTCGGGTCCCGTGGCAGCGGCAGCGATGCCAGCGGTGGAAATATCGCAGCGCGGACAAGCCCCTCATGCTGGCTTGCGTATCTTGCCCGCGGGAGGCACCTGCCTTCGTCCCGTGGCAAGACGCAAGCGACTGCCCCAGCGGTGGCTGAAATATCGGCAGCGACGGACAGCCCCTGCTGGCTTTGCTATCTTGCCCGCAAGCGGGGACGCGCGCTGCCATTACAGCGGGACACACGTGGCAGCGGCATCCGGATGCCAGCGGTGGAAAATATCGGCAGCGCGGACAGCCCCTGCTGGCTTGCTATCTTGCCCGCCCGGGGGGGCTTGCCTTCTGGGCCCTTGGCAGCGGTCAGCGATGCCAGAGACGGTGGGAAATATCGGCAGCTGCGGACATGCCCCTGCTGCGCTTGCTATCGTTGAGCCCGCGGGGGGGCTGCCATTCGGGTCCCGTGGCATGCGGCCGATCGCGATGCCAGCGGTGGGAAATATCGGCATGCGTCGGACAAGCCCCTGCTGGCATTTGCTATCTTGCCCGCGGGGGGGACTTGCCTTCGGAGCCCTGGCAGCGGCAAGCGATGCCAACGGTGGGAAATATCGTTCAAGCAGCCGCGGACAGACCCCTGCAGCTTGCTATCTTGCCCGCGGGGGGGCTGCCTTCGGGCCCGTGGCGCGGCAGCGATTTGCCAGCGGATGGGAAATACGCAGCAGCGCGGACAGCCCAATCATGGCTTGCTATCTTGCCTTGCCCGCAGGATGGGGACGCTGCCATTCGGGCCCGTGAGCACAGGCAGCGATGCCAGCGGTGACGAAATATCGGCAGCGCGGACAGACCCCTGCTGGCTTGCTATCTATGCCCGCGGGGGGGCATGCCTCCGGGCCCGGGGCAGCCGGCAGCGATGCCAGCGGTGGGCAATATCGAGCAGCCGCCGGACAGCCCCTGCTGGCTTGCTAACATTGCCCGCCGGGGGGGCTGCCTATCGGGCCCGTGGCATGCGCAGCGATTCCAGCGGTGGGAAATATCGGCAAAGCGCGGGACAGCCCCTGCTGGCTTGCTAAATCTTGCCACCCCCGCGGGGGGCTGCCTGCCCTTCCGCGGCCCGGGCCAGCGGCAGCGATGCCAAAGCGGTGGTAAATTATCGGTTCAGCGCGGACAGCCCCTGCTGGCTACTGCTATCTTGCCCAGCGGGGGGGCTCTGCCTTTCGGGCCCAGGTGGCAGCGGCAGCGATGAGCCGAAAGCGTTGGGAAAATATACAGCGGCATCAGCGGACAGCCCCTGCATGGCTTGCTATCTTGCCCGCGGGGGGCTGCCTTTCGTGGCCCGGGCAGCGTGCGCTCTTTGCCTGCCCCCCCGACGCGGGAGGAGGCTAGGCGCTGACTGGTGGCCAGCCCGACGTCGCTGGACCGCGCATAGCGGGCTGGCCAAGGTTTTTCTCGCGAATCCCGCCAAAAAAACGTCGTGCGATTCCAACATGAAACACCAATACCAGTAAAATCACAGCCATATCTTTCTGTGAGGCTGCCAAGCCAAATTTGGGTCATTACCCGGGCCGGTTACCTATGTTTTGCGCTAAATTCCTAGGATTTTTCAATGGTAGGAAAATAAAATAAAATACTTCACCCATATGATCCTCGAAAAAATCTGGGAAAAATTACTTATAAAGTTGGATTGGATTTTTGCCAGCCTATGTGCAAAATTTCAGCTCAAAATACCAAGAAATGAATTTTTTGAGGGGGGGTGACAGCTGGGACCTAGTAGTGTCTACCCCTGCCAGAGCTGCAATAACACTTATAGCTCTTTAGGGGGGTGCCCCCTGACTGGCCATGGGCGCGCTGGCTGGCGCCCATAGGCCTGCCGCGGGGATTTGTGGGCTGCTGCTATACTCGGACTAACGTGGGGGCCTCATGGCCCGAAGTAACGCCGCCATCGATGACCCGTTTTCCGGCCGGCGACGACCCGATTCCGGCCACCGTCCCTGTGACCCGCTCCAAGCCGTTGGGCGCGTTGGGGCTGCTTATCCGCGGCTGCGTGCGCGCACGCACTCTGATTTGCCAGCGCTCGTGCCAACCAATAGGCAGCCCCAACGCGCCCAACGGCTTGGCGCGACGTCACGATTCCAGCCACCGTCCCCGGGACCCGCTCCAAGCCGTTGGGCGCGTTGGGGCTGCTTATCCGCGGCGTGGGCGTGGGGCCTTAACAAGCCCTCGCTCCCGTTCCACAAGGTGCTGGC
>JAQIZT010000952.1:0-12790 GCA_029228515.1 Populus alba x Populus x berolinensis | reverse complement strand
TGGAAGAAGAGATCTCTTCCTCCCCGCGTCGGCCGGGTGCGATTACCCGGCGGCGTCGTTCAAATCACTGCCCTATCGGCCACAACTGCTGATGGGGGGGATTAGAGGCCGGCCATGGTGGTGAGGGGAGGCCAAGACCGTGAAAGCAAGAGTTTTCCCGGGGCTCCTCCGGTGGCCGCGGCATGCGCGCTGCCGGTTTTCCCGCATCCCGCCAAGAAAACGTCATGCTTTCCACGTGAAATCAATCCAGTAAAATCAGCCATATTTTTGTGAGGCTGCCAGCCGAATTTGGGGTCATTCCGGGCCGGTTCCTATTTTTGCGTATTTCCTTGATTTTTAATGGTAGGAAAATAAAAAAAAATACTTCCCGACCTCGAAAAAATCTGGGAAAATTTATAAAGGTGGATTGGATTTTTGCCAACCTATGTGCAAAATTTCAGCTCAAAATACCAAGAAATGAATTTTTTAGAGGGGGGGTGACAGCTGGGACCTAGTAGTGTCTGCCCCTGCCAGAGCTGCAATAACACTTATAGCTCTTTAGGGGGGTGCCCCCCGACTGGCCATGGGGCGCGCTGGCTGGCGCCCATAGGCCTGCCGCGGGGGATTTGCGAGCTGCTGCTACACACGTGGGGGGCCTCACGGCCCGAAGTAACGCCGCCATCGATGACCCGTTTTCCGGCCGGCGACGACCCGATTCCGACCACCGCCCTATAAAAATCACACGCGCGCGCCCGCCCGCGCCCGCGCCCGCGTCTGCGCTTGGCGCTGGGGCGCTGGGGCCTGAGGGCCTGGGGCCCTTGGGGGCCCTTGGGCTCTTGGGCGATTGGGCGCGCGCGCGCGCGGCAATGATTTCCATGCCGCGCTGCGCAACGGGGGCTGACGCGGGGACAGCCCCTGCTGGCTGGCTATCTTACCCGCGGGGGGGCTGCCTTCGGGCCTTGCCCCCCTGCGCTCTTGCCTGCCCCCCGCGCGGGAGAGGCTACGCACACTCTGCGGCAGCGATGCCAGCAGTGGGAAAAATCGGCAGCGCGGACAGCCCCCGCTGGCTTGCTGTCGTGCCCGCGGGGGGGCTGCCTTCGGGCCCGGGGCAGCGGCAGCGATGCCAGCAGTGGGAAAAATCGTCAGCGCGGACAGCCCCCGCTGGCTGCCTGTCGTGCCCGCGGGGGTGCTGCCTTTCGGCCCGGGGCAGCGGCATGCGATGCCAGCAGTGGGAAAAATCGGCAGCGCGGACAGCCCCCCGCTGGCTTGCTGTCCGTGCCCTGAACGCGGGGGGCTGCCTTCGGAGCCCCGGGGCAGCGGCAGCGATGCCAGCAGTGGGAAAAATCGTCAGCGCGGACAGACCCCCGCTGGCTTGCTGTCGTGCCCGCGGGGGGGCTGCCTTTCGGCCCGGGGCAGAGGCAGCGATGCCAGCAAGGGAAAAATCGGCAGCGCGGACAGCCCCCGCTGGCTTGCTTGTCGTGCCCCAGACGCGGGGGGCTGGCCTTCGGGCCCGGGACAGGCGGGCAAGCGATGCCAGCAGTGGGAAAAATCGACAGCGCGGACAGCCGCCCGCTGGCTTTGCTGTCTTGCCCGCCTGGGGGGCCTGCCTTCGGGCCCGGGGCCCCTGCGCTCTTCGCCTGCCCCCGCGCGCGGAGAGGCTAGGCGCTGCTGGGTCCAAGCACCGACGTCGCTGGCCAGCGCATTTAGCTCGGCTGCCGGTTTTCCTCGCATCCCGCCAAGAAAACGTCGTGCCTTTCCACATGAAACCAATCCAGTAAAATCAGCAGCCCATATTTTTGTGAGGCTGGCCAGCCCGAATTTGGGGTCATTCCGGGCCGGTTCCTATTTATGCGTATTTCCTTGATTTTTAATGGTTGGAAAATAAAAAAAATACTATCCCGACCTCCGAAAAAAAATCTGGGAAAATTTATAAAGTTGTGATATGGGATTTTTTCCAACATATGTGCAAAATTTCAGCTCAAAATACCAAGAATTCAATTTTTTAGAGGGGAGGGTGACAGCTGGGACCTAGTAGTGTCTACACCCTGCCAGAGCTTGCAATAACACTTATAGCTCATTAGGGGTGTGCCCCCTGGGCTGGCCAATGGTGCGCGCAGGCTGGCGCCCATAGGCCTGCCGCGGGGATTTTGTGGCTTGCTGGCTATGCTCGGACTAACGTGGGGGCCCTCATGGCCCGAAGTAAACGCCGCCTATCGATGACC
This sequence comes from Populus alba x Populus x berolinensis, assembly GCA_029228515.1. Lineage (NCBI taxonomy): Eukaryota > Viridiplantae > Streptophyta > Magnoliopsida > Malpighiales > Salicaceae > Populus > Populus alba x Populus x berolinensis. The sequence continues at coordinate 10,589 of JAQIZT010000952.1, read as the reverse complement.
CGTTTTTCCGGCCGGCGACGACCCGATTTCAGGCCATTCCGTCCCTGAGACCCCGCTCCAAGCCGTTGGACGCGTTTGGGGCTGCTTATCCGCAGTCTGCGGGCGCGCACTCACTCTGATTTGCCAGCGCTCGTGCCAACCAATAGGACAGCCCCCAACGGGCGCCCAACGGCTTGTGCGCGACGTCACGTTTCCGGCCACCGTCCCTAGTGACAAACGCTCCAAGCCGTTGGGCGTCGTTGGGGCTGCTAATCCGCGGCTGCGGGCGCGCAACGGCACTCTGATTTGCCAGCGCTCGTGCCAACCAATAGGCAGCCCCAACGCGCACCGAACGGCTTGGCGCGTACGTCCACGATTCCGGCCCACCGTCCCATGTGACCCGCTCCAAGCCGTGTGCGCGTTGGGGCTGCTTATCCGCGGCTGCGGGACCGCGCAACGCACTCTGATTTGCCAGCGCTCAGTGGCCAACCAACTAGGCTAGCCCCAACGCGCCCAACGGCTTGGCGCGACGTCACGATTCCGGCCACCGTCCCTCGTGACCCGCTCCAAGAAGCCGTTGGGCGCGTTGGGGCTGTCTTATATCCGCGCTGCAGGGCGCGCACCAGCACTCTGATTTTGCCAGCGCTCGTGCCAACCAATAGGCGAGCCCCCAACGCGCCCCAAACGGTCTTGGCGCGACGTTCACGATTCCCGGCCACCGTCCCCTGGGACCCGCGTCCAAGCCGTTCCGGGCGCGTTGGGGCTGCTTAATTCCGCGGACGTGGGCGTGGGGCCTTAACAAGCCGCGCTCGTTCCAAGGTGCTGTGCAGCGTGACGCGCGCCTCTCAGCTTGCCGCGACGTCCCGGTGAGCGGTGTCCGGAAATCCCTGCCCGTCACCACCGCTCCAAGCCGTTGGGGCGCGTGTGGGGCATGCTTATTCCGCGGTCCTCGGGCGGTGTGGGCCTATAACAGGATTCCCCTCGTGCCAAGGTGCTTGGCAGCCCCAACGCGCCCTAACCGGCTTGGCGCTACGTAACGGCGACGTTCCTGATATCCGGCCACCGCTGCCAGTGACCCGCTCCAAGCCGTTGGGCGCCGTTTGGGGCTGCTTATCCGCGGTCTCCGGGTGTGGGGCCTTAACCAGGATTCCCCTCGTGCAAAGGTGCTGGCAGCCCCAACGCGGCCCCAACGGCTTGGCGCTGACGTCACGGCAGCGGTGGCCTCTGCCTGTGCTCGCAAGCTTGGAGGCCTGGCCAGACGTGTCTGGTGCGGACCGCTGAGCTTGGGGGATTGCGAGGAGAGCCTGTACCGCGTGGGGCGTGCCGCATTCAGTTGCTTGCGCTCAGTGCCCAAGGTGCTGGCTCTCCTCGCCATCCCCAATCCTCCTGCGCGATGTGCCGCGCTGCCGAGGCCTGGCCTCAACCGTCCTTCTCCGAGCTGAGGCAGATGGCGCCCCCGAATGATTGTCCCTGTTGCTCCCATCCACCGCGGCCTGTCCCTTCGAGATCACGCCGCGTCCCCCGCGGCTTTGTTGCGTGTCCCCTTCGAGATCCCCCGCGTCCCCCCGCGGCTTGTTGCCTATGTCCCTTCGAGATCCTTCGCGTCCCCCAGCGGCGTGTTGGTTGTCCCTTCGAGATCCTTTCGCGTCCAGCGGTGCGGGGCACGATCTCTCTCGGGTGTTTCCATTTGCCCTCGTGGCCGTGGTTCGCTTCGTCCGGGATTTGTTGTCGCGTGTACGACAGAGTCGGCTATGTGGCGGTAATTGGGCTGTCCGTGTCGGCAGGGCTCCGTGCTTGTGCACCGAACTGTCGGCCTGCTGCCCCCATCACTCTGCAGCCCACCAGGACCTTGGGTGCCTTGCGGCGAGGCGGGGTTCCTGTGCTGCGTACCCCACTTCGGTGGAATTTGAATGTGAAGCTGTCCCTCTCCGCCGCGTCGCCTCCCCGGGGGCGTGTGGCGCGAACCTAGCAGCGGCGCCCCGTGTTCCAGTCGAGCGGAATCCCGCCGAAACTGGCCCACGCGCAAGGTTCGCTCGTGGCTTTCGGATGCGGATACAGCGATGCCGGCGCGGGGGCCTCCGCCCCTGCGACCGAGCTCCCGTTTCGAGCCGGCCTCGTGCCTCGATAGAAACGAACTTCCTCGCCCCGTCTCGGCCCCTCGTCTCATCGGCGTCGGGGATAAGTGCGGGTTCGTGGTGTTCGCCAAGGAATGCTACCTGGTTGTGATCCTTGGCCAGTAGTCATATGCTTGTCTCAATAGATTAAAGCCATGCATGTGTAAGTATGAACTAATTCAGACTGTGAAACTGCGAATGGCTCATTAAATCAGTTATAGTTTGTTTGATGGGTATTTGCTATCTCGGATAACCGTTAGAAATTCTAGAGCTAATACGTGCAACAAAACCCCGACTTCTGGAAGGGACGCATTTATTAGATTAAAAGGTCGACGCGGGCTCTGCCCGTTGCTCTGATGATTCATGATAACTCGACGGATCGCAAACGGCCATCGTGCTGGCGACGCATCATTCAAATTTCTGCCCTAATCCAACTTTACGATGGTAGGATACGAGGCCTACTGTAACGGTATTAAATGTGCACGAGGTGGCACGCTGCGGCAGGCTGGCCAAAATGGGGATGGGGTCCTAAGGGCGCTGGCAGCCATGCCAACGATGGGAGAAATCGGCAGCGCAGATTTGTGCGGCCACAGGTTTCCGTCAAAGGGAAAATCAGCAAGCGCTGATTGTCGAACGGAACATGGGCTTAGACGAATGGAATGTCGAAGCCAGGCGAGAAAAACTCGTCAGGGGCATCAGCCGACGAGAACAGGGGCTGACGAGGAATTCGGCAGCGTGCAGAAACATTGGGAGCCCCTGCACATCAGATGTGAATGGCCGGCAGCGCAGGAATTGGAAGCCTGCACCGCAGATGCGAATTCGGCAGACGCGCAGCAGACTTGCGGGCGAATTCGGCAGCGCGCAGCAGCTTGTGCAAGTCAAGGGGATCGACTTTGGCACGATCTAAAACTTGGTGCGAAAGGGGACTGTCCAAGGCAGGCGTATGACTCAACAGGCTGACGAAGCAAGAGCTGGCAGATGGTGGCTTAGCCATGCGGAACATGCTAGGATTTTGGGGAGGCACAACATGGGGTGCTGTCCAAAGCTGCTGAGCATCAAATGGGTGGAGGGGCCGAATATTGGTGAGAAGAGAAAAGTGCTTCAAACCAACCCACTAGAGATATATGGGTGGTGGGAGAATAACTCCACTTGTCCGGAAAAATAGGGGAGCCTACTATGATCATGGGTGAGCCACTAAGGGATGGTGGGTAGAAGCCACATAATGATGATGGGGAAGGTAGGTGCTCCACTAGTCCCGAAAATTGGGGGATGTTAGGTGAGAATGGAAGTTCACCTACTTGGCTATAAAAGGGCTGCAAAACCTCTGCCTGTGGGAGGAGAGGGCGATGGCACTGAGGGAAAAAAATCCAGCATGTTTAGAGAGAACATGCGTTGGGGTGTTACCGGCATGTAGGGAGGCAGGCGCTTGGGGCAAGTTCAGCATGTAGGTGGGCATGCGAGAACATGTTAAATCACAAGTTAGGGATAGCTTAGTGTAGTCATGCGGATTTGTGCATAGCACACATGACGGAATTGTGTATAGTTTCCTTTTATAGATGGAGATTAATAAAGGTTGGGAAAGAGTTCCTGTAAAAGCTAGTTGTGCACTTCTATAATCTTGCTTGTGTATTCTATTGCTTATTTATTAGGCAAACACGAGTGGTGATTGGTGGAGGAAGAGCAGAGTCTAGCGGGACTCAAGGCTGCAGCACGGGATTAGGTGTGCGAGGCGAAACATAACCCCCGGTGACAATTGGTATTCAGAGCGAAGAATAGGTATCAAGATGGGTTTGCTGTCTTGGCAGACGTAAGGACCGGAGCAAATGGGTCGCAAAGCGTTGTTGGCATTCGTTTGGCAGAATGACGAGAATGAATCTGCTGCCAACTCCAACAACGGATTTGATTTGGGAGGGCTACTGCTTCTGTCTGCCGAGGGATAGGCAGATTCAAGCGCAATAATCAGCGACGAGACTGCTGGAGTTTCTCTCTGACAAATCGAAGGTGACTGATTTGGGAGAATCATTACTGCAGCCGATGGATGGGCCGAAACAAGAAGTAGGAGCGCAGATTTCAAGCGCAAATGATCAGCAACGAGAAAGTTCGGGAATTTCCTCTGAGACAAATCGAAGGGGACTGATTTTGGGAGAAACATTGTTTGGCTAGCCGATGGATTGGCAGAGACATGAATGACAGAGCGCAGTTTTCGCGTTCTTTGACGAAACGATTGGCTGTTTCCGTATCAACATACGAAATGGATTGATCTGTGGAGCAGATCAAAGGGATGATTTGTTTCGAAGCTATTCTCGGGAAAGCTTACCATAGCGAGGTTTTTGGCAGTGTTGAAATTTTTTTGTTCAAAAAGCCTGCGAAGTTTGGTGGATAAAGTAATGGGGCGAACGGCAAGTCATGTCACATGGATCAATATCAAAAGGGGTGCTGATTCTGCCATCAAGGATGAAATGTGCAGAAATGGTGCGCGATGAGCCAGCGAAGGGACTGCTGGAAGTTTCTAAGTTTTCGTCAACGCCTAAAAAGGGAAGGGATGGGGCGAAGACATTAGAAGAAGCAATTCAATGGGAGAGAGCCCAGACATGCTGCTGACGATGTTAAGTCAGGACGATGAAGCAAATCTGTAAGGGTTCGAAACTGAAATTTTTACTGTTTCTCTTGCGATGGAAATTTACTTTGTGTGGGATTGCTGCCCAAAGATGGGAAAACTTAATGCTGTCAGTGTGGAAGATAGGTGTTGGGATTTGGCATACATCAATATTTTATGTGTTTGCCGGATGACCGAGATGGAATTCAGTCATCATATGCCAGCATATCGGTGAGTGTATGCTGTGTCTGGCCTTGCTAGCTAGTAGATGGCATAACGTTTGGGAGTCTGGAATGTCTTGACGATTGGCTGTTCAGGATGTCAGATTCGGCAAGCCGACATGGAGAGTTCGGTTGAAGGAGCCAGTAATCATCAATGAGGATGGTTTGTGTGCACTGCTTTGGTGGGGAGGCATTGTGTGGAAAATTTTGGTGCGTCATGACGAATGAAAATGTTTCAAGCCGTTGAATCCAAGATTCAGCGATGAAAGCTGAGAAAACTTGGTCGCATGGCCAAGGAAAATCTGCGAGGATTTGATGCAGATTTACAGCCTTGTGGGCAGGCAGAATTCATGTCTTCGGTGGAGACCTTTGACGATAAGAAAGCGCAGGGCAAAGAAGACAGAGTAGTGGCTGAGATGGACTTCTTGTCACGTTGGGAGCTGAATTGGAGGAAGAAATAGTCGAGGTGACAGATTCGGTAACCGAAATCAGTGGGGCTTGGATGAGAAGCCAAAATTATCGACGAAGAATGATTTTGTGTGCTTTCTTGGATGCAGTACTGGAGGCTATTTCTATGCATTGTGACGACGAATGGTTTTACAATGATTGAAAGCATAAAGCCAAAGACCATGGCGTAAAGTGATGCAAGTATTCGGTGGACGAAACCCTGCAGCGAGGGTGGAAAAGAGTAGGGGGCTGTTTTGCATCAGCAAAATCCTGTTGTTGGGTGACGAAGTTATCTGGTTCCTGACAGTAGCGCATTGGGAACCAGGTCAAACGAGACTTGATGCAGGGATGCTATGTATTTGTGCTATGGCAGTGTTTTATTGAGGACCTTGCCGAAAGACTATCGACAAGAAATGGAGTTGAGCGCTGAAACAGAGTTGGCAATGGAGCCCACTACAATGTCTAATGTTACTATCATCTAAAGGGTCTGGATGGTAGAACTTCCAGACGAGGGAGAAAATTATTCAGTTCTGGATCAACTGGAGATGGGCTAAGTGAAAACGAGGAGAAGGCTGCGAAGCAGTATGTTGAACTTGCGGCAGGGACCGAAAGTGCCAATCATGGACGCAGAATGGGCTGTCATGAAGCAAGCTTGTCGCAGCTGCAATCAGGGGTGTCAGGCCCCTTCTAAGCTGAAATTCCAGAGCCAAAACCATGCGATGGAGTGCGTGAGTACCAGAGAGTTGGGACATAGCCACGAAAGGGGAAGTGAAACGGCATACGTGAATTCTATACGTGTGCCTACCACTAAGTATAAGAAGTTAGTGGGCAAGGGGCCATCCTATGTTGGTAGAGGACTTGGGCGTGGCCAAACTGCCTTGGGCGAGGCCTAATTGGAAGAGTATCAGAACTTTGATGACGGGCAGAACAATGTTTGAACTCTATAGCACGAGAATGTGCCAACGAAAAACACACTATCGCATGGAATTCGTCAGCGATGGACAGAAGGCAGCCTTGCGTAGGCCTGTGAGGCGAATTCGGCAGTAAAGAGTGGTATGCTGAACATGAAACTAGTAAGCAATAGTCAAAACCTTGCAAAGGGGAACACGGAACACTTGATGATATGTGGGTTCGCTTGGGAGTTCCTATGATTCTTATGATGGGGGTTTTTGTGTTCTGGAATTTGGCGAAGAAAGGAACGGAGTCTTGGGGTGCTAGATGGGGCATCTAAACTTTGCGAAACAGGCTTGCGATTATAATGGGTTTGATATTTGTGGACAAACCAACGACCCAAACAGAAGAGTCACAAATTTGGTGTTTGTAACAAGTATGACGAAATTCGTTGGGCTGAATTGTATGTCAAAGTGTGGTACAAAGCGCTAAGAGGCTTCGTGTTGGAGAACCATGGAGTTGTGACGAGTGAGCAGATGGCGGTGCAAAGGGTACTTCAAATCTGTCCGACGAGGGCGTCGGGTTCTTTTGGTGGGGGTGGTTTGTAAACGTATTAAATGTGCAACGAGGTGTCACGCTTCGGCAGGCTGGCCAAAAAGGGGCCTAAGGGCGCTGGCAGCCATGCCAACGATGGGAGAAATCCGGCAGCGCAGATTTGTGCGGCCCACAGTTTTTTTCGTCAAAGGGAAATCAGCAGCGCTGAATTGTCCGACGAACATGGGCTTGACGATGGAATGTCGAAGCCCATGCGAGAAAACTCGTCAGGGGCATCAGCCGACTTGAACATGTGCTGACGAGGAATTCGTCAGCGCAAAACAATGTGAGCCTGCACGCATATGTGAATGCGGCAGCGCAGGAATCGGAAGCCTTCACGCAGATTCTAATTCGGCAGCGCGCAGCAGACTTGCGGGCGAATTCGGCAGCGCTCATGCAGCTTGTGCAAGTCACAGGGTATCGACTTGGCACGGATCCAAAACTTGGGTCCGAAGGACTGTCCAAGGCAGGCGTATGACTCAACAGGCTGACGAAGCAGTAGCTGGCAGAATGGGCTGCCATGCTGACATTCTTGGAATGTGGGAAGCACAAACTGGGGTGCTGTCCAAGCTGCTGAGATCATGGGTGGAGCGGGCCGAATAATGGTGGAGAAAGTGCATCACCATCCCACTAGAGATAATGTTGTTGGAGAATACTCCACGTGTCCTGAAAATTATGGGAGCCACTATGATCATGGGTGAGCCACTTAAGGAAGTGGGAGAAGCCACTACTGATGATGGGGAAGGTAGTGCTCCACTAGTCCCGAAATTGGGGATGTTAGGTGAGAATGGAAGTTCACCTACTTGGCTATAAAAGGGCTGCAAAACCTCTGCTGTGGAGGAGAGGCATGCACTGAGGGAAAATCCAGCATGTAGAGAGACATGCGTTGGGAGTCCGGCATGTAGGGAGGCATGCGTTGGGGCAAGTTCAGCATGTAGGGGAATGCGAGAACATGTAAATCACAAGTTAGGGATAGCTTAGTGTAGCATGCGATTTGTGCATAGCACACATACGGAATTGTGTATAGTTTCCCTTTTAGATGAGATTAATAAAGGTTGGGAAAAGAGTTCCTGTAATGCTTGTTGTGCACTTATATTATCTTGCTTGTGTATTCCGCTTGCTTAGGTATTAGGCAAACACGCGTGGGATTGGTGAGGGAAGGCTGAGTCTAGCGGGACTAGGCTTGCCGCACGGGATTCATTAGCGAGGCGAATAATAACCCACGTGTCACCTGCCAATGGTGGTGACGGGTGACGGAGAATTAGGGTTCGATTCCGGAGTGGGAGCCTGAGAAACGGCTACCACATCCAAGGAAGGCAGCAGTGCGCGCAAATTACCCAATCCTGACACGGGGAGGATAGTGACACATAAACTAACAATACCGGTGCTCTTCGAAGTCTGGTAATTGGAATGTAAGTACAATCTAAATCCCTTAACGATGGAATCCATTGGAGGGCAAGTCTACCCCCCCCCCCCCGGGTGCCAGCCAGCCGCCGGTAATTCCGAGCTCCAATAGCGTATATTTAAGTTGTTTGCAGTTAAAAAGACTCGTAGTTGGGACTTTGGGTTGGGTCGGCCGGTCCGCCCTCAGGTGTTGCACCGGTCGCCTCCGTCCCTCTCTACCGGCGATGCGCTCCTTGGCCTTTAAACTGGCCGGTGTCGTGCCTCAGGTGTGTTACTTTGAAGAATATTAGAGTGCTCAAAGCAAGCCTAACGGCTCTGGAATATATTTAGCATGGGGATAACATCATAGGATTTTCGATCCTATTGTGTTCGGTTCCTTCCGGGATCGGAGTAATGGATTAACAGGGGACAAGTCGGGCGGGCATTCGTATTTCATTAGTCAGAGGTGAAAATTCTTGGATTTATGAAAAGACGATACTACTGCGAAAGCATTTGCCAAGGATGTTTTCATTAAATCAAGAACGAAAGTTGGGGGCTCGACAGAACGTTATCAGATACCGTCATTAGGTCTCAACCATTAAACGATGCCGAACCAGGGATTGGCGGATGTTGCTTCTAGGACTCCGCACAAGCACCTTATGAAGAAATCAAAGTTTTTGGGTTCTGGGGGGAGTATGGTCGCAAAGGCTGAAACTTAAAGGAATTGACGGATAAGGGCACCACCAAGGAGTGGAGCCTGCGGCTTAATTTGGACTCAAACACGGGGAAACTTACCAGGTCCAGACATAGTAAGGATTGACAGACTGAGAGCTCTTTCTTGATTCTATGGGTGGTGGTGCATGGCCGTTCTTAGTTGGTGGGAGCGATTTTGTCTGCGTTTAATTCCGTTAACGAACGAGAACCCTCAGCCTGCTAAAACTAGCTATGCGGAGGTGACCCTCCGCGGCCAGCTTCTTAGAGGGACTATGGCCTGTCCAGGTCCAAGGAAGAAAAAAATTTGACGGCAAATTAAACAGGTCTGTGATGCCCTTAGATGTCTCTGGGCCCGCCACGCGCGCTACACTGGATGTATTCAAACGAGTCTATAGCCTTGGGCCGACAGGCCCGGGTAATCTTTGACTTTCATCGTGATGGGGGGATAGATCATTGCAATTGTTGGTCTTCAACCGAGGAAATTCCTAGTAAGGCGCGAGTCATCAGCTCTCAGTGTGAACTACGTCCCTGCCCTTTGTACACACCGCCCGTCGCTCCTACCGATTGAATGGTACCGGTGAAGTGTTCGGATCGCGGCGGGGACGTGGGCGGTTCGCCGACCGGCGACGGTCGCGAGAAGTCCACTGAAAATTATCATTTAGAGGAAGGAGAAGTCGTAACAAGGTTTCCGTAGGGTGAACCTGCGGAAGGATCATTGTCGAAACCTGCCTAGCAGAAACGACCCGCGAACCCGCCGTGGCATGACAAGCCGGGCTCGGGGGGCCACCCCCCGCCCCTCGCGTCCTCGCGTGCCGTTGGAGGGACGCGTCTGCGCCCTGCGCGGCTCGGCAAAACGGAACCCCGGCGCACGAGAAGCTGCCAAGGGAAATTGAGTACCTAGCGGAGCGCGCCCGTAGCCTCGGCGTCGGGTTTTAGGGCGCGACCTTCTTCTTGTGATAATCTAAACGACTCTCGGCAACGGATATCTCGGCTTCTCGCATCGATGAAGAACGTAGCGAAATGCGGATACTTGGTGTGGGTGAATTGCAGAATCCCCGTGAACCATCGAGTCATTTGAACGACAAGTTGCGCCCGAGAGGCCTCCTGGTCGAGGGTCACCGGTCTGCCTGGGTGTCAAGCATCGTCGCCCCCTCTCCCCTCGGCTCGCGCGGGGCTAGGGGCGGGTACTGGTCTCCCGCGCGATCCCGCTCCAGGTTGGCCCAAAATCGAGTCCTCAGTCGACGGTCGCCACGACGTGCTGGTGGTTGCGAGACCATCGGTCACGGTCGTGCGCGCGCCTGTCGCCACCGGGATCTCCTGGACCCTCGGGCATCGGAATTTCTAGGATGCTCCTCGTTGCGACCCCAGGTCAGGCGGGACTACCCGCTGAGTTTAAGCATATCAATAAGCGGAGGAAAAGAAACTTACAGGATTCCCCTAGTAACGGCGTGCGAAGCGACCGGGAAATGCCCAGCTTGAGAATCTGGCGCCTGCGGCGTCCGAATTGTAGTCTGGAGAAGCGTCCTCAGCGGCGGACCAGGCCCAAGTCCCCTGGAAAGGGCGCCGGAGAGGGTGAGAGCCCCGTGTGGCTGGACCCTGCCGCACCACGAGCGCGGTCTGGGAGTCGGGTTGTTTGGGAATGCAGCCCAA
>JAQIZT010000951.1:0-2500 GCA_029228515.1 Populus alba x Populus x berolinensis | reverse complement strand
TTGGGCGCGTTGGGGCTGCCTATTGGTTGGCACGAGCGCTGGCAAATCAGAGTGCGTGCGCGCCCGCAGCCGCGGATAAGGCAGCCCCAACGCGCCCAACGGCTTGGAAGCGTGGTCACAGGGACGGTGGCCGGAATCGGGTCGTCGCCGGCCGGAAAACGGGTCATCGATGGCGGCGTTACTTCGGGCCATGAGGCCCCCCACGTTAGTCCGAGTATAGCAGCAGCCCACAAATCCCCCGCGGCAGGCCTATGGGCGCCAGCCAGCGCGCCCCATGGCCAGTCAGGGGGCACCCCCTAAAGAGCTATAAGTGTTATTGCAGCTCTGGCAGGGGTAGACACTACTAGGTCCCAGCTGTCACCCCCCCTCTAAAAAATTCATTTCTTGGTATTTTGAGCTGAAATTTTGCACATAGGCTGGCAAAAATCCAATCCAACTTTATAAATTTTCCCAGATTTTTTCGAGGTCGGGAAGTATTTTATTTTATTTTCCTACCATTAAAAATCAAGGAAATACGCAAAAATAGGAACCGGCCGGAATGACCCCAAATTTGGCTGGCAGCCTCACAAAAATATGGCTGATTTTACTGGATTGGTTTCATGTGGAACGCACGACGTTTTCTTGGCGGATGCGAGAAAACCGGCAGCGCGCATGCGCGGCCAGCGACGTCGGGCTGGCCCCAGCAGCGCCTAGCCTCTCCCGCGCGGGGGGCAGGCAAGAGCGCAGCTGCCCCGGGCCCGAAGGCAGCCCCCCCGCGGGCAAGATAGCAAGCCAGCAGGGGCTGTCCGCGCTGCGATATTTCCCACCGCTGGCATCGCTGCCGCTGCCACGGGCCCGAAGGCAGCCCCCCGCGGGCAAGATAGCAAGCCAGCAGGGGCTGTCCGCGCTGCCGATATTCCCACGCTGGCATCAGGGCTGTCCGCGCTGCGATATTTCCCACCGCTGGCATGCTGCCGCTGCCCTGGGGCCCGAAGGGCAGCCCCCCGCGGGCAAGATAGCAAGCCAGCAGGGGCTGTCCGCGCTGCCGATATTTCCCACCGCTGGCATCGCTGCCGCTGCCCCGGGCCGAAGGCAGCCCCCCGCGGGCAAGATAGCAAGCCAGCAGGGGCTGTCCGCGCTGCCGATATTTCCCACCGCTGGCATCGCTGCCGCTGCCACGGGCCCGAAGGCAGCCCCCCCGCGGGCAAGATAGCAAGCCAGCAGGGGCTGTCCGCGCTGCCGATATTTCCCACCGCTGGCATCGCTGCCGCTGCCCGGGCCCGAAGGCAGCCCCCCCGCGGGCAGGGGCAAGATAGCAAGCCAGCTGGGGCTGTCCGCGCTGCCGATATTTCCCACCGCTGGCATCTCTGCCGCTGCCCCGGGCCCGAAGGCAGCCCCCCCGCGGGCAAGATAGCAAGCCAGCAGAGGGCTGTCCGCGCTGCCGATATTTCCCACCGATGGCATCGCTGCCGCTGCCACGGGCCCGAAGGCAGCCCCCGCGGGCAAGATAGCAAGCCAGCAGGGGCTGTCCGCGTCTGCCGATATTTCCCACCGCTGGCATCTCTGCCGCTGCCAACGGGCCCCGAAGGCAGCCCCCCCGCGGGCAAGATAGCAAGCCAGCAGGGGCTGTCCGCGCATGCCGATAATTTCCCACCGCTGGCATCGCTGCCGCTGCCCCGGGCCCGAAGGCAGCCCCCCCGCGGGCAAGATAGGCAAGCCAGCAGGGGCTGTCCGCGCTGCCGATATTTCCCACCGCTGGCATCGCTGCCAGCTGCCCCGGGCCCGAAGGAAGCCCCCCGCGGGCAAGATAGCAAGCCAGCAGGGCTGTCCGCGTGCCGATATTTCCCCACCGCTGGCATCGCTGCCGCTGCCACGGGCCCGAAGGCAGCCCCCCCGCGGGCAAGATAGCAAGCCAGCAGGGGCTGTCCGCGCCTGCCGATATTTCCCACCGCTGGCATCGCTTTGCCGCTGCTCCTGGGCCGAAGGCAGCCCCCGCGGGACAAGATAGCAAGCCAGCAGGGGCTGTTCCTCGAGCCGATATTTTCCACCGCTGGCATCGCTGCCGCTGCCCCGGGCCCGAAGGCAGGCCCCCCCGCGGGCAAGATAGCAAGCCAGCAGGGGCTGTCCGCGCTGCCGATATTTCCCAACCGATGGCATCGCTGCCGCTGCCCCGGGCCCGAAGGCAGCCCCCCGCGGGCAAGATAGCAAGCCAGCGGGGGCTGTCCGCGCTGCCGATATTTCCCACCGCTGGCATCGCTGCCGCTGCACGGGCCCGAAGGCAGCCCCCCGCGGGCAAGATAGCAAGCCAGCAGGGGCTGTCCGCGCTGCCGATATTTCCCACCGCTGGCATCGCTGCCGCTGCCCCGGGCCGGAAGGCAGCCCCCCCGCGGGCAAGATAGCAAGCCAGCAGGGGCTGTCCGCGCTGCCGATATTTCCCACCGCTTGGGCATCGCTGCCGCTGCCCCCGGGCCCGACGGCAGCCCCCCCGCGGGCAAGATAGCAAGCCAGCAGGGGCTGTCCC
>JAQIZT010000950.1:0-12807 GCA_029228515.1 Populus alba x Populus x berolinensis | reverse complement strand
CGTGGTTCACACTCGGCGAAGAAGAGGCCCCCGGGGGGGCGGGGGTAGGCCGAGTGCTACAGGCGCTCGATGATCGTGACGTTGGCGGTACCGCCGCCCTCGCACATCGTCTGCAAACCGTAACGGCCGCCGATGCGTTCGAGTTCGTTGAGCATGGTGGTGAACAGCTTGGCGCCGGTGGCGCCCAACGGGTGCCCGAGGGCGATCGCGCCGCCGTTGGGGTTGACCTTCTCCGGATCGGCCTTGACTTCCTTGAGCCACGCCATCACCACCGGCGCGAACGCCTCGTTGATCTCGACCGTGTCGATGTCGCTGATGGACAGCCCGGTCTTTTCCAGCGCATAGCGGGTGGCCGGAATCGGCCCGGTCAGCATGAACACCGGGTCGGCGGCGCGGGCGCTGATGTGGTGAATGCGGGCGCGCGGGGTCAGCTTGTGATCCTTGACCGCCTGCTCGGAGGCCAGCAGCACCGCGCTGGCACCGTCGGAGATCTGGCTGGCCATCGCAGCGGTCAGCCGGCCACCTCGACCAGCGTCTTGAGGCCGGCCATCTTCTCCAGCGTCGATTCGCGCGGACCCTCGTCGACCCGGAACGGGCCGGATTCAGTTTCCACGGTGATGATTTCGATGTCGAAGGGGCCGCCGCGAATCGCCGCGAAGGCACGCTCATGACTGGTCAGCGCGTAGCGCTCCATCTCTTCGCGCGAGATGTTCCACTTCTCCGCGATCAGCTCCGAGCCGCGGAACTGAGAGATCTCTTGGTCGCCGTAGCGATGCAGCCACTGCTTGGACTCGTTGGTCGGCGAAGTGAAGCCGAACTGCTCGCCGAGCGTCATCGCCGACGAAATCGGGATCCAGCTCATGTTCTGCATGCCGCCTGCCACGATGAGATCGGCCGTCCCCGCCATGATCGCCTGTGCGCCAAAGGAAACCGCCTGCTGGCTGGAGCCGCACTGCCGGTCCACGGTGACACCGGGGACTTCTTCGGGATAGCCGGCGGCCAGCCACGACAGCCGCGCGATGTTGCCGGCCTGTCCGCCGATGGCGTCAACACAACCGGCGATCACATCGTCGACGGCGGCGGGATCGACATCCACCCGGTCGAGAAGTCCGCGCCACGCGTGGGCACCCAGATCGACGGGATGGATCCCGGCCAGTGCGCCGTTGCGCTTGCCGACCGCGGTACGCACAGCGTCGATGACGTACGCCTCAGCCATGGTGTCGCTCCTCCTCATCGCTTCGCTCTGCATCGTCGATGACACGAGCCATGTTCAGACTCCTTCTTTGGTGATCCCGCCAAGCACGATGGCGAGATATTGCTGGCCCACCTGCTCTGCGGTGAGCGGTCCGCCGGGTTGATACCAGCGCACCGACACCCAGGTGGTGTCACGGATAAATCGGTAGACAAGGTCGACGTCGAGGTCGGGCTGGAAGTAGCCCTCGTCGACGCCCTGATTCAGCAACTCGACCCACATCTTGCGTTGTTGCCGATTCATGTCCTCGATGTAGGAGAAGCGGGGCTGCGACAGCAGCCGCTGGGCTTCGTCCTGGTAGATGACGACCTGCGCGTGCCGATGCTCGATCGCTTCGAACGAGGCCATGAACAGGCCCTTGAGCCGCTCCAGCGGATTGGTTTCGCTGTCGACGATCTCTTGGTAGCGGGCGAACAGCCAGTCCAGGAACTCGCGCAACAGCTCGTCGACCATCTCCTCTTTAGAGGAGAAGTGGTGATACAGGCTGCCGGACAAGATGCCGGCGCCGTCGGCGATATCGCGCACGGTCGTGGCGCGCAGACCCCGCTCGGCGAACATCGTGGCGGCGAGCTCCAAGAGCTCGTCTCGCCGGCTGTTCGCCTGACCGGTCACTCGGTCCACCGGGTCAGGATATCAACCAAGCGCTTGCTTGGCCACCCGGGATCACGGGTGTTGGCTGGAAACCGAGATGACCTCGCCGGTGAGATAGCTCGAGTAGTCGCTTGCCAAGAACGCGATGGTGGCCGCGACTTCCCACGGCTCGGCGGCCCGCCCGAACGCCTCGCCGGCCGAGAGCCGGTCAAGCAGGTCGGATGAGGTCGTCTTGTCCAGGAACTTGTGCCGCGCGATGCTGGGCGACACCGCATTGATTCGGACGTCGTATTCGGCGGCTTCGATTGCGCTGCAACGGGTCAGCGCCATCACGCCCGCTTTGGCTGCCGCATAGTGCGACTGCGAGTGTTGCGCCCGCCAGCCCAGAACGCTGGCGTTGTTGACGATGACGCCGCCGTGCGGCGCGTCGCGGAAGTACCGCAGCGCGGCGCGGGTGGCACGAAATACTGAGGTCAGGGTGACGTCCAGGACGCGGTCCCACTCCTCGTCGGTCATGTCGGCCACCGGCGTCTGCCCACCCAGTCCGGCGTTATTGACCAACACGTCGATGCGCCCCATCCGTGCGGTGGCCGAGTCGATCAGCGCGTCGATCTGAGCCGTCGACGTCACGTCGCACACCACGTGCTCGACCCGACCCTGGCCCAGCGCCGACAACTCCTCGGCGGCCTCGCCCAGCCGTCGCTCGTGGTGGTCGGAGATCACCACGTCGGCGCCCTCGGCCAGCGCCCGGCGGGCAGTCGCCGAGCCGATGCCGGTGCCTGCGGCCGCCGTCACAACGACCACCTTGCCGGTCAAGAGTCCGTGTCCGGCAATCTCTTTCGGAGCTTCGGACAGACTCATGCTTCCTCCTGTGTCTTCGCGCAAGCGCTCATCCACGAACTTCCCGGGGTAGGCCGAGCACCCGCTCGGCGATGATGTTGCGCTGAATCTCGTTGGATCCGCCGTAAATGGTGTCGGCACGGCTGAACAGGAACAGCCGCTGCCACTCGTCGAACTCGCCGTCCGCCAGGGTCAGCCCGGGCTTGCCGACGACGTCCATCGCAAGCTCGCCGAGATCGCGATGCCAGTTGGCCCACAACAACTTCGACACGTTGTCCTGACCGGGCTGCTCGACGTCCATGGTGGCCAGCGCGTAGCTGCGCATGGCCCGCAGACCGGTCCAGGCCCGGGTCAGCCGCTCCCGGATGAAGGGATCGTCGGCGGCGCCGTTGCGCTGCGCAACCTCGGCCAGGTTGGAAAGCTCACGGGCGTAACGGATCTGCTGTCCCAGCGTCGAGACCCCGCGCTCGAAGGTCAGCGTTCCCATCGCGACCCGCCAGCCGTCACCCGGCTCGCCGACCACCAGGTGAGCCTCGGTGCGGGCATCGTCGAAGAAAACCTCGTTGAATTCCGAGTCACCGGTCAGCTGGATGATCGGGCGTACTTCCACGCCCGGTTGGTCCAGCGGCACCAGCAGATACGACAGCCCGGCATGCCGCTTGGAGCCCTTCTCGGTGCGCGCGATCACGAAGCACCACTGCGCCCAATGCGCCAGCGAGGTCCACACCTTCTGGCCGTTGATCACCCACTCGCCGCCTCCTGAGCCGTCGAGCTCGGCAGTGGTTGCCACGTTGGCCAGGTCGCTGCCGGCGCCCGGCTCCGAATACCCCTGGCACCACAGCTCGGTGACGTCGAGGATGCGGGGCAGGAAACGCTGCTGTTGCTCGGGCGTCCCGAACGCGATCAGTGTCGGGCCGAGCAGCTCCTCGCCGAAGTGGTTGACCTTGTCCGGGGCATCGGCCTTGGCGTACTCCTCGTAGAAGGCCACCCGGTGCGCCGTCGAGAGCCCCCGGCCGCCGTGCTCTTCCGGCCACCCCAGACAGGTCAAGCCCGCGGCGGCGAGATGCTGATTCCATGCCCGGCGTTCTTCGAAAGCTTCGTGCTCGCGCCCCGGACCGCCAAGGCCCTTGAGTGCTGCGAATTCGCCGACCAGATTGTCGGCGAGCCAACCGCGGACCTCCGCCCGGAACTCCTCGACGTCCTGCATGCCCTGTAGGCTAACCTACCAAGCACTTGCTTTGTTAGGAGTATCCCGATGACTGGCGATCCGCGCACTGTGCCCGCGGCGTTGGATCAGTTGGTCGACCAATTCCCCGACCAGGCAGCGCTCGTCACCGAGGAAAGGTCCTTCACCGCGACCGAGCTGCGCGACGAGGTGCACCGCGCGGCCGGGGCGCTGATCGCGCTCGGCGTCGAGCACGGCGACCGGGTGGCCATATGGTCGCCCAACACTTGGCATTGGGTGGTCGCCTGTCTGGCGATTCACCACGCCGGCGCCGCGATGGTGCCCTTGAACACCCGTTACACCGCCGCCGAAGCCAGTGACATCCTGGCGCGCACGGATGCACCGGTGCTGTTCGCAATGGGGCAATTCCTCGGCAACGATCGGCTTGGCGACCTGGACCGCGCCGCGCTGCCCGCGTTGCGCCACATCGTCCGGATTCCGATCGACGCCCCTGAGACCGGGGACGGAACCTGGGACGAATTCATCGAGAAGGGCACCGACGCCGACGCGGTGATCGCGCGGGCCTCCGCCGTCATGCCCGACGACCTCAGCGACATCCTGTTCACATCCGGAACCACCGGCCGCAGCAAAGGCGTGCTCTGCGCGCACCGGCAATCGCTGTCGGCGTCGGCGTCGTGGGCCGCCAACGGCAAGATCAGCAGCGACGACCGCTACCTGTGCATCAACCCGTTCTTCCACAACTTCGGGTACAAGGCCGGCATCCTGGCGTGCCTGCAAACCGGGGCGACGCTGATCCCGCACCTGACGTTCGATCCGCTGCGCGCGCTGCAGGCAATCGAGCAGCACCGCATCACCGTATTGCCCGGTCCGCCAACGATTTACCAAACGCTGCTCGATCACCCAGCGCGCGGCGACTACGACCTGAGTTCGCTGCGGTTCGCTGTCACCGGCGCCGCCACCGTTCCGGTTGTGTTGGTGGAGCGCATGCAGTCCGAACTCGACATCGACATCGTGCTGACCGCCTACGGCCTGACCGAGGCCAACGGCATGGGCACCAGTTGCCGTGCCGACGACGACGCGGTGACGGTCGCGACCACCTGCGGCCGCCCGTTCGCCGGCTTCGAATTACGGATCGATTCAGCGACTCCCGGCGAATCTGGCGAGGTACTCCTGCGTGGACCGAATGTCATGCTGGGCTACCTCGACGACCCGGAGGCCACCGCCGCGGCCATCGACGCCGAGGGCTGGCTGCACACCGGCGACATCGGCGTCCTCGACACGAACGGCAACCTGCGCATCACCGACCGGCTCAAGGACATGTACATCTGCGGTGGATTCAACGTCTACCCCGCCGAGATCGAACAGGTGCTGGCCCGCATGGATGGGGTGGCCGACGCCGCGGTGATCGGGGTTCCCGACGAGCGCCTGGGCGAGGTCGGCCGGGCGTTCCTGGTGACCCGCCCCGGCGCGAAACTCGACGAGCAGTCGGTAATCGCTTACACCCGAAAGCATTTGGCGAACTTCAAGGCACCGCGGTCCGTGCGGTTCGTCGACGAATTGCCGCGCAATGCCGGCGGCAAGGTGCTCAAACCACAATTGCGAGAATGGACCTGAAATTGGATTCGAAATGGACTTAGCACTAGACGAAGAGACGCTGGCCTTTGCGGCCGAGGTGCGGGACTTCCTCTCGGCCAACGCAGAGTCTATCCCAACCGAGTCGTATGACAACGCGGAAGGCTTTGCCCAGCATCGCCATTGGGACAAGGTGCTGTTCGACGCCGGGCTATCGGTCATCAACTGGCCAAAGAAGTACGGCGGCCGCGACGCGTCGCTGTTGCATTGGGTGGTCTACGAGGAAGAGTACTTCCGCGCCGGAGCACCGGGGCGCGCCAGCGCCAACGGCATCTCGATGCTGGCGCCGACGTTGTTCGCACATGGCACCCAAGAGCAGCAGGACCGCATCCTGCCGAAAATGGCCAGCGGCGAACAGATCTGGGCGCAGGCGTGGTCGGAGCCCGAATCCGGCAGCGACCTGGCGTCGTTGCGGTCCACCGCCACCAAGACCGAAGGCGGCTGGCTGCTGAACGGCCAGAAGATCTGGAGCTCGCGGGCCCCGTTCGCCGAGATGGGCTTTGGGCTGTTCCGATCCGATCCCTCTGCGGAGCGGCATAACGGGTTGACCTACTTCATGTTCGACCTGAAGGCCAAGGGCGTGACCGTGCGGCCCATCGTCCAGCTGGGCGGGGACACCGGATTCGGTGAGATCTTCCTCGACGACGTCTTCGTCCCCGACGAGGATGTCATCGGCACCCCGAACGACGGCTGGCGCGCGGCCATGAGCACGTCGAGCAACGAGCGCGGCATGTCGCTGCGCAGCCCGGCCCGCTTCCTGGCGGCCGCCGAACGGCTGGTGCAGCTGTGGAAAGACAACGGCTCCCCCACCGAATTCGCCGATCGGGTCGCCGACGCCTGGATCAAGGCGCAGGCCTACCGACTGCAGACGTTCGGCACGGTGACCCGGTTGGCCGCCGGCGGTGAGCTGGGTGCCGAGTCCTCGGTCACGAAGGTGTTCTGGTCCGACCTCGACGTGGCGATTCACCAAACCGCGCTGGACATCCGCGGCGCCGACGGGGAGCTGGCCGGGCCGTGGACCGATGGCTTGTTGTTCGCGCTGGGCGGCCCAATCTATGCCGGTACCAACGAAATTCAGCGCAATATCATCTCCGAGCGGCTGCTGGGCCTGCCGCGCGAAAAGTCCGGAGGCAAGAAGTGAAATTTGCGCTCGACGAACAGCAGCGCGACTTCGCGGCCAGCATCGACGCGGCCCTGGGTGCGGCGGACCTGCCCGGTGCGCTGCGCGCGTGGTCCGACGGCGACATCGCGCCCGGCCGCAAGGTGTGGGAGCAGCTGGCCAACCTCGGCGTCACCGCGCTGATGGTGCCGGAGAAATACGATGGCCTCGACGCCCACCCCGTGGATCTGGTGGTCGCGCTCGAACGCCTCGGCCGCTGGTGTGTACCCGGCCCGGTCGCCGAATCCATCGCCGTGGCCCCTGTTTTGCTCGCTGACGACCAGCGTTGCGCCGAATTGTCCTCCGGTGAACTGATCGCCACGGTCGCGCTGCCGCCGCACACCCCGCGCGCGGTGGACGCGCGAGCCGCCGGGCTGGTGCTGCTGGCCACCGGCGAGGGCGTCAGCGAAGCGGACGCGGGTGGGTGCCACCGGTCCGTGGACCCCAGCCGGCGCCTGTATGACGTGGCGGCTACCGGTGCGACCTGGCAGGCAGATATCCAGCGCGCCTATGAGTTCGGTGCACTGGCCACCGCGGCGCAGTTGGTCGGGGCTGCCGAGGCCCTCCTGAATGACACCGTCGAATACGCCAAGCAGCGCGCGCAGTTCGGCCGGCTGATCGGCTCCTATCAGGCGATCAAGCACAAGCTGGCCGACGTGCACATCGCGATCGAACTGGCGCGCCCGCTGGTCTACGGCGCGGCCTTGTCGTTGGAGTCCCGTGACGTGAGCGCGGCGAAAGCCGCGGCGTCCGACGCCGGCCTGCTGGCCGCGCGGTCGGCGTTGCAGACGCACGGCGCGATCGGCTTCACCCAGGAAAACGACCTGTCACTGTGGCTGCTGCGGGTGCAGGCACTGCGGTCGGCCTGGGGCACGCCCGAGGCGCACCGGCGCCGAGTGTTGGAGGCATTGTGAGCGAGGAACGGGAACTGCTGCGCGAGACCGTCGCCGCGCTGGTCACCAAACACGCCAACCCCGCGGCCGTGCGGGCCGCGATCGAATCCGAGCACGGCTATGACGAATCGCTGTGGCGGCTGCTGTGCGAGCAGGTCGGTGCCGCAGCGCTGGTGATACCCGAGGAGCTGGGCGGGGCCGGCGGTGAATTAGCCGATGCCGCAACGGTTCTGCAGGAGCTCGGCCGCGCCTTGGTGCCCTCCCCACTGCTGGGTACCACGCTGGCGGAGCTCGCGCTGCTGGCCGCACCCGAGCCGGATGCCGAGACGCTGGAAGCGCTGGCCGCGGGCGCCTCGATCGGAGCGCTGGTGTTCGACGCGGACTACGTCGTCAACGGCGACATCGCCGACGTCGTGGTCGCCGCGGCCGATGGAGAACTGAGCCGGTGGACCCGGTTCAGCGTGCAGCCCACGACCGCGATGGACCCCACCCGACGACTGGCCCGCGTCCAGCCCGAAGACACCCTCGCGGTGGGCCCCGACCCGGGCCTGGCCGACACCGCGGCCATCCTGCTGGCGGCCGAGCAGATCGGGGCCGCCGAACGCTGCCTGGAACTGACCGTCGAATACGCCAAGAGCCGAGTGCAATTCGGCAGGCCGATCGGCAGCTTCCAGGCACTCAAGCATCGGATGGCCGATCTGTATGTCGCGATCTCCGCGGCCAAGGCCGTCGTGAACGAAGCATGCGACGACCCCACGCCCACCAACGCCGCAACGGCTCGGCTGGCCGCCACCGAGGCGCTGTGTACTGTGACGAGCGAGGGCATCCAGCTGCACGGGGGCATCGCGATCACCTGGGAGCACGACATGCACTTGTATTTCAAACGCGCACACGGCAGCGCACAGCTGCTCGACTCGCCGCGAGAGGTGCTGCGCCAACTCGAATCCGAGGTGCTCGAAACGTCGTGAACGCCTCCGTCGCGCTGCGCGCCGGCATCCCGCCCTTCCACGTGATGGATGTCTGGCTGGCGGCCGCGGAGCGCCAGCGCAGCCACGGCGATCTGGTCAATCTCTCGGCGGGGCAACCCAGCGTGGGCGCTCCGGAGCCGGTCCGGGCCGCGGCGGCAGCGGCCGTACAAGCCAACCAGCTGGGTTACACCGTCGCCCTGGGCATTCCCGAGCTGCGCGTCGCTATCGCGGCGAATTACCAACGCCTGCACGGTATCTCGGTCGAATCCGACGCGGTCGTAGTCACCACGGGATCCTCGGGCGGGTTCTTGCTGGCGTTTCTGGCGTGCTTCGACGTCGGGGATCGGGTCGCGCTGGCCAGCCCCGGCTACCCGTGCTACCGAAACATCCTGTCCGCGTTGGGATGCGAGGTGGTGGAGATCCCGTGCGGCCCGGAGACCCGATTCCAGCCCACCGCGCAGATGCTCGCCGAACTCGACCCGCCGGTGCGCGGTGTCATCGTGGCCAGTCCGGCCAATCCCACCGGCACCGTCATACCGCCCGAAGAGCTGGCGGCGATCGCATCGTGGTGTGACGCGTCCGACGTCCGGCTGATCAGCGATGAGGTCTATCACGGACTGGTCTACGAGGGCGCCCCGCAAACCAGCAGCGCCTGGCAGACGTCGCGAAACGCCGTGGTGGTCAACAGCTTTTCTAAGTACTACGCGATGACCGGCTGGCGGCTGGGCTGGTTGCTGGTGCCGCCGGAGCTGCGCCGCGCGGTGGACTGCCTGACCGGCAACTTCACCATCTGCCCGCCGGTGCTGCCGCAGATCGCCGCGGTCGCCGCGTTCACGCCGCAGGCAACCGCCGAAGCCGAAGGCAACTTGAATCACTACACGGTCAACCGCTCGCTGCTGCTGGACGGGCTGCGCGGAATCGGTATCGACCGGCTGGCTCCGACCGACGGTGCGTTCTACGTCTACGCCGACGTCTCGGACTTCACCGACGACTCGCTGGCATTCTGTTCAAAACTGTTGGCCGACACCGGCGTTGCGATTGCTCCGGGTATCGACTTCGACACCGCGCGAGGCAACAGGTTCGTCCGGCTGTCGTTCGCCGGACCGACCAGCGACATCGAGGAAGCCCTGCGCCGAATCGGGCCGTGGCTGTCGGTCAGCGGTTGAACTTGCCGGCGAGGTACTCGGCGCGGGCGGCACTGCGGGCGAGTTTGCCGCTGGTAGTGCGGGGAATGGTGCCGGCGGCCACCAGCCGCACGTCGGCGATCCGGACCTGGTGGTTGCGCGAAATGGCCGCCCGCACAATGTCGGCGATCTGACCCAGGTCGGTACGTCCGGCGCCGGCGGCTCGCTCGGCCACGATCACCAGCTGCTCGCCGGAGCCGTGATCGGTGGATCCGAGCGCCGCGGCGGGAACGGAGAAGGCGGCGACATAGCCGGTACGGATGGCGGGCGAGGACTCGCTGACCGTGGTTTCGATGTCGAACGGGTAGTGGTTGCGGCCGTCGATGATGATCAAGTCCTTGATCCGGCCGGTCAGGTATAACTCGCCGTCCAGGTAGACGCCGAGATCACCGGTCGCCAACCAGCAGCCGTTGTCGGCGGCGCCCTCGGCATGGCTGCCCTGGTTGAGCCGGGACTGCAGCTTGTTGCCGAACACGCGTCGGGTTTCGTCCTCGCGTCCGAAGTAGCCGCGGCCGATGTTGACGCCTTGCAACCAGATTTCGCCCACGGTGCCGTCGGGCACCTCGGCGCCGTCGGGGTCGGCGATCACCGCCCACTGATCGGGGATCGGCTGCCCGCAGGACACGTGAGCGACCGCGTTGGGATCGTCGGCCGCGACGATCACCGCGCGCCCGGACCCGAGCTGTTCGCGGTCGAGGTAGATCACGCTCGCCGCGGCCTCCTGCGAGATGCTGGCCACCGAGAGCGTCGCCTCCGCCATCCCGTAGGACGGCTTGACCGCATTCGCGGGCAACCCGTAGGGAGCAAACGCGTTGGTGAACTTCTCGATCGCCGACATCGTCACGGGCTCGGACCCGTTGAGGATGCACACGACGTTGCTGAGGTCGAGCGTCTCGCCGGCCGGCGGCAATCCACGCTCGGACGTCAGTTCGAAGGCAAAGTTCGGTGCCGCCGCGAAGGTGCGGCCGTAGGTCGACTCGATGCCCAATTGCTTGATCCAGCGGTAAGGCCGGCGAAGAAACGCCATCGGATCCATGATCGTGACATGCGCCCCGAAGAACGCCGTGAACATGATCATCATCAGCCCCATGTCGTGAAACAGGGGTAGCCAACTCACCGTGCGGACATCCACGTCCAGCCCGCCGGTCATGACCATCTGCATCGCGTTGGTGTAGACGGAGCGGTGGGTGATCTCCACCCCGGCCGGTGACCGTGTCGAACCCGAGGTGTACTGCAAGTAGGCAATGTCGTCGGTGTGCAGGTCAGCGCCGGTGAACATTGACCCGAGGGTCTCGGGCAGCGCGTCCACCGCAATCATCCGCGGGCGCTCGTTGGGCGCCAGCGTCCGGATAAACGTGCGGACAGACTCGGCGACGGCAGTCGTGGTCAATACCGCCGCGGGCCGGGCGTCTTCCAGTACCGCGGCCAACCGCTCGGCATGCCCGGACATGGTCGGCGCGAACAGCGGCACGGCGATGTTGCCTGCATAGACGCTGCCGAAGAACGCCGCGACGTAGTCGAGGCCCTGTGGCGCGAGGATCGCCACCCGGTCCCCCGGCTTGGTGACCTGCTGCAGCCGGGCGCCGATCGAACAGACTCGGACCCACAGCTGGTTCCAGCTGAGCACCACGGCCCGCCCATCTGGTTCGTGCGAGTAGTCGAGGAAACGGTAGGCCGGGCTGTCCCCGTGCTCAGCGCGGTTTTTGTCGAAGTACGACGTCAGCGTCAGGCCTTCGGGTACGACGATTGCAGCCTCGCGGGACGCGAAACGCTCCGCATCGTCCAAGGGGGCCACAACATCATCCAAACAAAGATCCCGACTCACGGTAGGACAGATTAATGGGCGCGTGTGCTATTCGCCGCACCGGTTCGATATGGCGGAGATCACGATCGGGCCGCTATCGGCGCATTTGTCACTGCTGGTGGCCTGATGGCACGGCCTGAGCTGCCCCGAAAAATTTGCCGGGCGACCATTTTGAGCAGACGTTTTTCGGTCGCCGAGACAGCCGGCGAAATGTTTCTTGCAAACTCCGCGCGGGTCGGAGATTTCGTTGCTCAATTGCCGACGATTTCGGCGATGCGCGCTTCGAGCCGGCCGCGCTCGCCGATCTCGTCGATATTGATGCCGAACCGGTCGCTCAGGGCGTCGATCACCGCGGCCGCATCCTCGAGAACGATCTTTTCGGTCCCGCCGTCGCGGTGGATGGCCAGGTTACGTCCGGACAGGTTGATCCCGGGTGTCGCCGCTCACCCGGGCAACCATCAGGCCGGTCACGAAGTGCGAGGCCGGGTTTGTCGAGACGTACCAGCTACCCATCTGCAGATCGATCTGCGGCCGGGTTTGGGTGGTGAATTCGTACAGCGACTGCCACTCACCGCGCAGTTCGGCCTGTAGCACCAGGCCGTCGCCGCGGTCCTCGAGCCGATAGGGCTCGTGCGTGGTCTGCTGGGTGTTGCCGATTTCGAAGCGAATCGGAGACGTCAGGGTCTGGCCGCCGAAACCGACGTCGACGAGATAGGACCCCTGCGAACCGGGGAACGTCACGGCCAACACGGTGTGGGTCTGGGCGGGCACCGCAGCGTCGGGCGCCAGCATCCAGATCACCCGTCCGGTCAATCGCCGTACCCGAAAGCCGACTTCGGCCAGCACGTAACCCAACAGCCCGTTGTGCTCGTAGCAATAGCCACCGCGGCGCCGGTACACCAGCTTGTCGATCAGGGCGTCCGGACCCAGGTCGTCGACCGGCACGCCCATCATCGGATCGAGATTCTCGAACGGGATCGTCTGGGTGTGAGCGGTCATCAGACCCTGCAGCACCTCGAGGGTCGGTTCGACGGCACCGCCGTAACTGATGCGGTCGAAGTACGCGGTCAGATCCAGTGTCATGGCTCCATTCTGACTGAGGGTTAAC
Source organism: Populus alba x Populus x berolinensis (assembly GCA_029228515.1). Classification (NCBI taxonomy): domain Eukaryota; kingdom Viridiplantae; phylum Streptophyta; class Magnoliopsida; order Malpighiales; family Salicaceae; genus Populus; species Populus alba x Populus x berolinensis. Next base: position 190 of record JAQIZT010000950.1, on the reverse strand, counting down.
CACCAGGAAACCCAAGGCGACAGAAGGTGTTTGGATCAAGTTCATGCCTCGCCCAGATAGTTCCGCTCACAGCGCGCGCAGGGTCGGAGTTTAGTTACGCTTGAGCCCGCGAGTCGCACTTACGCAGGAGGTTGCCCGCCGTGGCTGATGCACCCAAGACCGAAGGCCCGGCACCTGCATCCAAGGGAAT
>JAQIZT010000949.1:0-5000 GCA_029228515.1 Populus alba x Populus x berolinensis | reverse complement strand
GGTAAATTACCGCGAGATGCTCCGCAAGCCAGACTTGCCCTCCAAATGGGATCCTCGTTAAGGGATTTAGATTGTTACTCATATCTGATTACCAGGGACTCGACGGAAGCACGGTATTGTTATTTATTGTCACTACCTCCCCGTGTCAAAGGATTTGGGTAATTTGCCGTGCGCCTGCTGCCTTCCTTGGATGTGGTAGCCGTTTCTCAGGCTCCCTCTCCGGAAACTTCGAACCCCTAATTCACACGTCACCCGTCACCACTTATGGTAGGCCTCTAATCCCTACCATCGAAAGTTGATAGGGATCAGATTAGGTTGGGGGGGGAATGACTGCGTCGCCCGGCCACGATGGCCGTGCGATCCGTCGAGATGTTATCATGAATGTCATCAGCAAGCAACGGGCAGAGCCCTGGTCGACCCTTTTATCTAAGTAAATGCGTCCCTTCCAGCAAGTCCGGGGTTTGTTTGCACGTATTAGCATCTAGAATTACTCACGGTTATCCGAAGTAGCAAATCACCATCTCTGCTCCATTTCGGAACGAAATAGTTTAACTGATTTTTAACGCGTCTCGTGCCATTCGCAGTTTCACTCAGTCTGTAATTAGTTACATACTTACACATGCATGGCTTAATCTTTGCAGACAATCATATGGACTAACTGGCAGGAGATCAACCAGGTTGCATGCCTTGGCGGCACCAACGACCCGCACCGATCCCTCCGACGCCGAATGTGTACGAAGGGGCCGAGACGGGCGAGGCAGTCGTTCTTTGATCCTGGATTAGCATTGTTTTTTCCGAGCGGCTTTGGGGTTGAACGGTGTACTGTCGTCAGGGGCGGATGGCCCCCGCGCCACCGGCATCGAGTTCCGCGAGGCTCGCGAAAGCACGAGCGCGACCGCCGCGTGGGCCAGTTCGGCGGGATTCCGCTCGACTGGAACACGGGCGCCGCTGCTAGGTTCGCCCCGCGCCCCGGGGAGGCGCGCGGCGGAGAGGGACAGCTTCACATTCAAATTCCACCGAAGTGGGTACGCAGCACAGGAACCCCGCCTCGCCGCAAGGCACCCAGGCCTGGGCTGAGAGTGATGGGGGCAGCAGGCCGACAGTTCGGTGCACAAGCACGGAGCCTGCCGACACGGACAGCCCAATTACCGCTCATGCGACTCTGCGTACACGCGACAACAATCCCGACGAGCGAACCACGGCCACGAGGGCAAATGGAAACACCCGAGAGAGATCGTGCCCGCACCGCTGGACGCGAAAGGATCTCGAAGGGACAAGCAACACGCCGCTGGGGGACGCGAAGGATCTCGAAGGGACAAGCAACAAGCCGCGGGGGACGCGGGGGATCTCGAAGGGACACGCAACAAGCCGCGGGGGACGCGGCGGATCTCGAAGGGACAGGCCGCGGGGGGGAGCAACAGGGACAATCATTCGGGGGGCCATCTGCCTCAGCTCGGAAGACGGAGGCCAGGCCTCGGCAGCGGGCACATCGCGCAGGAGCTTGGGGATGGCGAGGAGAGCCAGCACCTTGGCACGAGCGCAGCAACTGAATGCAGCACGCCCACGCGGTACAGCTCTCCTCGCAATCCCCAAGCTCAGCGGTCCGCACCAGACACGTCGGCCAGGCCTCCAGCTTGCGAGCACAGGCAGAGGCCACCGCTGCCGTGACGTCGCGCCAAGCCGTTGGGCGCGTTGGGCTGCCAGCACCTTGGCACGAGGGGAATCCTGTTAAGGCCCCACACCCGAGACCGCGGATAAGCAGCCCCAACGCGCCCAACGGCTTGGAGCGGGTCACGGCAGCGGTGGCCGGAATCAGGACGTCGCCGTTACGTAGCGCCAAGCCGTTGGGCGCGTTGGGGCTGCCAGCACCTTGGCACGAGGGGAATCCTGTTAAGGCCCCACGCCCGAGACCGCGGATAAGCAGCCCCAACGCGCCCAACGGCTTGGAGCGGGTGACGGGCAGGGATTCCGGCCACCGCCACCGGGACGTCGCGGCAAGCTGAGAGGCGCGCGTCAGCTGCCAGCACCTTGGAACGAGCGCGGCTTGTTAAGGCCCCACGCCCACGCCGCGGATAAGCAGCCCCAACGCGCCCAACGGCTTGGAGCGGGGCCCGGGGACGGTGGCCGGAATCGTGACGTCGCGCCAAGCCGTTGGGCGCGTTGGGGCTGCCTATTGGTTGGCACGAGCGCTGGCAAATCAGAGTGCGTGCGCGCCCGCAGCCGCGGATAAGCAGCCCCAACGCGCCCAACGGCTTGGAGCGGGTCACAGGGACGGTGGCCGGAATCGTGACGTCGCGCCAAGCCGTTGGGCGCGTTGGGGCTGCCTATTGGTTGGCACGAGCGCTGGCAAATCAGAGTGCGTGCGCGCCCGCAGCCGCGGATAAGCAGCCCCAACGCGCCCAACGGCTTGGAGCGGGTCACAGGGACGGTGGCCGGAATCGGGTCGTCGCCGGCCGGAAAACGGGTCATCGATGGCGGCGTTACTTCGGGCCATGAGGCCCCCCACGTTAGTCCGAGCATAGCAGCAGCCCACAAATCCCCCGCGGCAGGCCTATGGGCGCCAGCCAGCGCGCCCCATGGCCAGCCAGGGGGCACCCCCCTAAAGAGCTATAAGTGTTATTGCAGCTCTGGCAGGGGTAGACACTACTAGGTCCCAGCTGTCACCCCCCCTCTAAAAAATTCATTTCTTGGTATTTTGAGCTGAAATTTTGCACATATGTTGGCAAAAATCCAATCCAACTTTATAAATTTTCCCAGATTTTTTCGAGGTCGGGAAGTATTTTTTTTTATTTTCCTACCATTAAAAATCAAGGAAATACGCAAAAATAGGAACCGGCCCGGAATGACCCCAAATTCGGCTGGCAGCCTCACAAAAATATGGCTGATTTTACTGGATTGGTTTCATGTGGAAAGCACGACGTTTTCTTGGCGGGATGCGAGAAAACCGGCAGCGCGCATGCGCGGCCAGCGACGTCGGGCTGGCCCCAGCAGCGCCTAGCCTCTCCCGCGCGGGGGGCAGGCAAGAGCGCAGGGGCCCCGGGCCCGAAGGCAGCCCCCCGCGCGGCAAGACAGCAAGCCAGCGGGGGCTGTCCGCGCTGCCGATTTTTCCCACTGCTGGCATCGCTGCCGCTGCCCCGGGCCCGAAGGCAGCCCCCCCGCGGGCACGACAGCAAGCCAGCGGGGGCTGTCCGCGCTGCCGATTTTTCCCACTGCTGGCATCGCTGCCGCTGCCCCGGGCCCGAAGGCAGCCCCCCCGCGGGCACGACAGCAAGCCAGCGGGGGCTGTCCGCGCTGCCGATTTTTCCCACTGCTGGCATCGCTGCCGCTGCCCCGGGCCCGAAGGCAGCCCCCCCGCGGGCACGACAGCAAGCCAGCGGGGGCTGTCCGCGCTGCCGATTTTTCCCACTGCTGGCATCGCTGCCGCTGCCCCGGGCCCGAAGGCAGCCCCCCCGCGGGCACGACAGCAAGCCAGCGGGGGCTGTCCGCGCTGCCGATTTTTCCCACTGCTGGCATCGCTGCCGCTGCCCCGGGCCCGAAGGCAGCCCCCCCGCGGGCACGACAGCAAGCCAGCGGGGGCTGTCCGCGCTGCCGATTTTTCCCACTGCTGGCATCGCTGCCGCAGAGTGTGCGTAGCCTCTCCCGCGCGGGGGGCAGGCAAGAGCGCAGGGGGGCAAGGCCCGAAGGCAGCCCCCCCGCGGGTAAGATAGCCAGCCAGCAGGGGCTGTCCCCGCGTCAGCCCCCGTTGCGCAGCGCGGCATGGAAATCATTGCCCGCGCTGCGCGCGCCCAATCGCCCAAGAGCCCAAGGGCCCCCAAGGGCCCCAGGCCCTCAGGCCCAGCGCCCCAGCGCCAAGCGCAGACGCGGGCGCGGGGCGGGCGGGCGCGGCGCGCGTGTGATTTTTATAGGGCGGTGGTCGGAATCGGGTCGTCGCCGGCCGGAAAACGGGTCATCGATGGCGGCGTTACTTCGGGCCGTGAGGCCCCCCACGTGTGTAGCAGCAGCTCGCAAATCCCCCGCGGCAGGCCTATGGGCGCCAGCCAGCGCGCCCCATGGCCAGTCGGGGGGCACCCCCTAAAGAGCTATAAGTGTTATTGCAGCTCTGGCAGGGGCAGACACTACTAGGTCCCAGCTGTCACCCCCCTCTAAAAAATTCATTTCTTGGTATTTTGAGCTGAAATTTTGCACATAGGTTGGCAAAAATCCAATCCACCTTTATAAATTTTCCCAGATTTTTTCGAGGTCGGGAAGTATTTTTTTTTATTTTCCTACCATTAAAAATCAAGGAAATACGCAAAAATAGGAACCGGCCCGGAATGACCCCAAATTCGGCTGGCAGCCTCACAAAAATATGGCTGATTTTACTGGATTGATTTCACGTGGAAAGCATGACGTTTTCTTGGCGGGATGCGGGAAAACCGGCAGCGCGCATGCCGCGGCCACCGGAGGAGCCCCGGGAAAACTCTTGCTTTCACGGTCTTGGCCTCCCCTCACCACCATGGCCGGCCTCTAATCCCCCCATCAGCAGTTGTGGCCGATAGGGCAGTGATTTGAACGACGCCGCCGGGTAATCGCACCCGGCCGACGCGGGGAGGAAGAGATCTCTTCTTCCAAGATAGCGAACAACACATCGGGAGTTATGTTGATAGGGCAGAGAATTGAATGACTCGTTGCGGGCAGCCAGCTGATAGGGCCTCCAGCTGCACAAATCCGCGCTGCCGATTTTTCCGACGTTGCCGATTTGTCTGAACAGCCCCTCGTTCGTCCGCGCTGCCGATTCCAACACTGCCTGCTGTGTCTGAACAGCCCCTGTTTCGTCAGCGCGTCCCCTTGACGAATTTTCCTGCCTGGCCTAGACAGCCCAGCGTCCAGCCCGTGTTCGTCAACAAATCTGCGCTGCCGATTTTCCCCGACGGGCCTCCAGCTGCGGATCTCCGCGCTGCCGATTTTTCCCACTGTTGGCATCGCTGCCGCTGCCTAGGCCCCCAGTCTTTTTCGTCACG
>JAQIZT010000948.1:0-7500 GCA_029228515.1 Populus alba x Populus x berolinensis | reverse complement strand
CAGTAGTTGTTAGTCTTTCATAATTCCTAAGAATTTCACGTTTCCTCCCCTCTGACTATGAATAATACACGAATGCCCTACGACCTGTCCATGTTAATCACTTAACTCCGATCCCGAAGGCACATACACAATAGGATCGAAATCCTTATGATGTTTATCCAATGCTAATGTAATCCAGAGCGTAGGCTTGCTTTGAGCACTCTCAATTTCTTCAAAGTAACAGCACCGGAGGCACGCACTTACGGCCAGGTTAAGGCGCAGGAGCGCATCGCACGTAGAAGGGACGAGGCGGAACGGTGCACCACCTGAGGCGGACCCCGGCCCGACCCAACCCAAAGTCCAACTACGAGCTTTTTTATCTTCATCAACTTAATTATACGCTATTGGAGCTGGAATTACCGCGGCTTGCTAAGGCCACACTGGACTCTTGCCATCCAATTGGATCCTCGTTTAAGGGATTTTGGATTGTACTCATTCCAATTCCAAGATCTGAAAGAGCCAGGTATTGTTATTATATTGTCACTAGACCTCATACCGTGTCTGGATTGGGTAATTTGCGCGCCTTGATGCCTTCCTTGGATTTTTATGGTAGACGTTATTCATGGCTCCCTCTCCGGTAATCGAACCCTAATTCTCCGTCAACCTGTCACCTCAACAATGGTAGGCCTCTTTCACTACCATCGATAAAGTGGATAAGGGCAGAAATTTGAATGATGCGTCGCCAGCACGAATGGCCCGTGAGATCCTTTCGGAGTTATCATGTTAATTCATCAGAGCAACGGGCAGAGCCCGCGTCGACCTTTCTATCTAATAAATGCGTCCCTTCCAGAAGTCGGGGTTTGTTCGCAAGTTATTAGCTCTAGATTTACTACGGTTATACCTGAGTAGCAAATAACATCAAACAAAATATAACTGATTTAATGAGCCTATTCGCAGTTTCACACTGTTCTGAATTAGTTCATACTTACACATGCAATGGCTTAATCTTTGAGTAGCATAGCATATGACTACTGGCAGGATCCAACCACGGTAGCATTTCCTGGCAGACACAACGGCACACCGCACGATCCCCGACGCCGATTGAGACGAGTGGGGCGAGGTCGGGAGAGGAAGTCGTTCTTCTCGAGCTTTTCTACGAGTGGCTCGTACGGTACGGTCGCAGGGGCAGGGTGGCCCCCGCGCCGGCAGCGCGATCTCCGCATCCGAAAGCACAGAGCGACCCGCGCGTGGGCCAGTTCGGCGAGACTTCCGCTCGACTGGGAAACACGGGCGCCGCTGGATAGGTTCGCCCCGACGCACCCGGGGAGGCGCGCTGGGCGGAGAGGGACAGCTTCCACATTCAAATTCCACCGAAGTGGGTACGACAGCAGCAGGAACCCCGCCTCGTCCGCTAAGGCACCCAGGGCCTTGGGGTGAGAGTGATGGGGGGGCAGCAGGACGGAAATGTTCGGTGACACAAGCACGGAAGGCCTGCCGACAAGGACAGCCCATATTAACGGGGGGTCATGGAACTCATGCGTACACGCGACAACAATCCCGACGATTGCGAAACCACGGCCACGGTGGGGGCAATTGGAAACACTCGAGAGAGATCGGTGCCGGCACCGCTGGAAGCCGATAGGATCTCGAAGGGACAAGAAACACGACGCTGGGGGGACGCGAAGGATCTCGACAGGGACAAGCCGAAACAAGCCGCGAGGGGATTGCGGGGAGATCTCGAAGGGACACGCGCAACAAGTCGCGGGGGAAGCCGCGGATCTTCGGAAGGACAGGGCCGCACGGGCGGGGGGCAACAGGGACAATCATTCGGGGGGCCATCTTGCCTCAGACTCGGAAGGAAGTGAGGCCAGGCCTCGGCAGCGGGCCACAATCGCGCAGGAGCTTGGGCGATGGCGAGGAGAGCCAGCACCTTGGCTTCGAGGCGCTCTTCGCAACTGAATGTGTACGCTCGCCCCACGCCGGTGGTACCTGCCTCTCTCCTCGCAATCCCCAAAAGCTTCAGCGGTCGCTCACCAGACACGCTCGGCCAGGCCTAAAGCATTGTAGCACAGGCAGAGGCCACCGCTGCCGTGACGTCGCGCCAAGACGTTTGGGGCAGTTGGGGCTGCCAGAACCTTGTCACGAGGGGAATCCTGTTAAGGCCCCACACCCGATGACCGCGGAATTAAGCAGCCCCAACGCAGCCCCAACTGGCTTGTGGAGGCGGTTCACTCGGACACGCGTGTGGCCGGTAATCAGGACGTCGTCCGTTACGTAGCGCCAAAGCCGTTGGGCGCGGTTTGGAGGCTGCCCCCAGCCATACCTTGGCCTAACGAGGGGAAGGATCCTGTAAAGCCGGCCCCACGCCCGACAGACCGCGGGATAAGCAGCCCCAACGCGCCCAACGGGCTTGGACGCGGGGTGCCATCGGGCAGGGATTCCGGCCACCTCGGCCACCTCGGGACGTCGAGGCGAAGCCTGTGAGAGGCAGGCGCGTCAGACTGCCAGCACCTTGGAACGAGCGCGGGCTTGTTAAGGCCCCACGCCCACGCCGCGGATAAGCAGCCCTCCACGCGTCCCAACGGCTTGGAGGCGGGTCCCGGGGACGGTGGCCGGAATCGTGACGTCGCGCCGCAAAACCGTTGGGCGCGTTGGGGCTGCCTATTGGTTGGCACGAGCGCTGGCAAATCAGAGTGCTGTGCGCGACGCAGCCGCGGATAAGCAAGCTCTCCCAACGCGCCCAACGGCTTGGAGCGGGTCACAGGGACGGTGGCCGGAATCGTGACGTCGCGCCAAGGTTGGGCGCGTTGGGGCTGCCTATTGGTTAGGCACGAGCGCTGGCAAATCAGTGGTGCGTGTGCGGCCCGCTGCCGCGGATAAGCAGCCCCAACGCGCCCAAACGGGCTCTTGGAGCGGGTCCAAGGCGACGGTGGCCGGAATCGTGACGTCGCGCCTAGCCGTTGGCGCGATGGGGGCTGCCTATTGGTTGGCACGAGCGCTGGTCAAATCAGGTTTATTAGTGCGTGCGCGCCGCGCAGCCGCGGATAAGCAGCCCCAACGCGGCCAACGGCTTGGAGCGGGTCACAGGGACGGTGGCCGGAATCGTGACGTCGCGCCAAGCCGTTGGGCGCGTTGGGGCTGCCTATTGGTTGGCACGAGCGCTGGCAAATCAGAGTGCGTGCGCGCCCGCAGCCGCGGATAAGCAGCCCCAACGCGCCCAACGGCTTGGAGCGGGTCACAGGGACGGTGGCCGGAATCGTGACGTCGCGCCAAGCCGTTGGGCGCGTTGGGGCTGCCTATTGGTTGGCACGAGCGCTGGCAAATCAGAGTGCGTGCGCGCCCGCAGCCGCGGATAAGCAGCCCCAACGCGCCCAACGGCTTGGAGCGGGTCACAGGGACGGTGGCCGGAATCGGGTCGTCGCCGGCCGGAAAACGGTCATCGATGGCGGCGTTACTTCGGGCCATGAGGCCCCCACGTTAGTCCGAGCATAGCAGCAGCCCACAAATCCCCCGCGGCAGGCCTATGGGCGCCAGCCAGCGCGCCCCATGGCCAGCCAGGGGGCACCCCCCTAAAGAGCTATAAGTGTTATTGCAGCTCTGGCAGGGGTAGACACTACTAGGTCCCAGCTGTCACCCCCCTCTAAAAAATTCATTTCTTGGTATTTTGAGCTGAAATTTTGCACATATGTTGGAAAAAATCCAATCCAACTTTATAAATTTTCCCAGATTTTTTCGAGGTCGGGAAGTATTTTTTTTATTTTCCTACCATTAAAAATCAAGGAAATACGCAAAAATAGGAACCGGCCCGGAATGACCCCAAATTCGGCTGGCAGCCTCACAAAAATATGGCTGATTTTACTGGATTGGTTTCATGTGGAAAGCACGACGTTTTCTTGGCGGGATGCGAGAAAACCGGCAGCGCGCATGCGCGGCCAGCGACGTCGGGCTGGCCCCAGCAGCGCCTAGCCTCTCCCGCGCGGGGGGCAGGCAAGAGCGCAGGGGCCCCGGGCCCGAAGGCAGCCCCCCCGCGGGCAAGACAGCAAGCCAGCGGGGGCTGTCCGCGCTGCCGATTTTTCCCACTGCTGGCATCGCTGCCGCTGCCCGGGCCCGAAGGCAGCCCCCCCGCGGGCACGACAGCAAGCCAGCGGGGGCTGTCCGCGCTGCCGATTTTTCCCACTGCTGGCATCGCTGCCGCTGCCCCGGGCCCGAAGGCAGCCCCCCCGCGGGCACGACAGCAAGCCAGCGGGGGCTGTCCGCGCTGCCGATTTTTCCCACTGCTGGCATCGCTGCCGCTGCCCGGGCCCGAAGGCAGCCCCCCCGCGGGCACGACAGCAAGCCAGCGGGGGCTGTCCGCGCTGCCGATTTTTCCCACTGCTGGCATCGCTGCCGCTGCCCGGGCCCGAAGGCAGCCCCCCGCGGGCACGACAGCAAGCCAGCGGGGGCTGTCCGCGCTGCCGATTTTTCCCACTGCTGGCATCGCTGCCGCTGCCGGGCCCGAAGGCAGCCCCCCCGCGGGCACGACAGCAAGCCAGCGGGGGCTGTCCGCGCTGCCGATTTTTCCCACTGCTGGCATCGCTGCCGCTGCCCCGGGCCCGAAGGCAGCCCCCCCGCGGGCACGACAGCAAGCCAGCGGGGGCTGTCCGCGCTGCCGATTTTTCCCACTGCTGGCATCGCTGCCGCTGCCCCGGGCCCGAAGGCAGCCCCCCCGCGGGCACGACAGCAAGCCAGCGGGGGCTGTCCGCGCTGCCGATTTTTCCCACTGCTGGCATCGCTGCCGCTGCCCCGGGCCCGAAGGCAGCCCCCCGCGGGCACGACAGCAAGCCAGCGGGGGCTGTCCGCGCTGCCGATTTTTCCCACTGCTGGCATCGCTGCCGCTGCCCCGGGCCCGAAGGCAGCCCCCCCGCGGGCACGACAGCAAGCCAGCGGGGGCTGTCCGCGCTGCCGATTTTTCCCACTGCTGGCATCGCTGCCGCTGCCCCGGGCCCGAAGGCAGCCCCCCGCGGGCACGACAGCAAGCCAGAGGGGGCTGTCCGCGCTGCCGATTTTTCCCACTGCTGGCATCGCTGCCGCAGAGTGTGCGTAGCCTCTCCCGCGCGGGGGGCAGGCAAGAGCGCAGGGGGGCAAGGCCCGAAGGCAGCCCCCCCGCGGGTAAGATAGCCAGCCAGCAGGGGCTGTCCCCGCGTCAGCCCCCGTTGCGCAGCGCGGCATGGAAATCATTGCCGCGCGCGCGCGCGCCCAATCGCCCAAGAGCCCAAGGGCCCCCAAGGGCCCCAGGCCCTCAGGCCCCAGCGCCCCAGCGCCAAGCGCAGACGCGGGCGCGGGCGCGGGCGGGGCGCGCGCGTGTGATTTTTATAGGGCGGTGGTCGGAATCGGGTCGTCGCCGGCCGGAAAACGGGTCATCGATGGCGGCGTTACTTCGGGCCGTGAGGCCCCCCACGTGTGTAGCAGCAGCTCGCAAATCCCCCGCGGCAGGCCTATGGGCGCCAGCCAGCGCGCCCCATGGCCAGTCGGGGGGCACCCCCTAAAGAGCTATAAGTGTTATTGCAGCTCTGGCAGGGGCAGACACTACTAGGTCCCAGCTGTCACCCCCCTCTAAAAAATTCATTTCTTGGTATTTTGAGCTGAAATTTTGCACATAGGTTGGCAAAAATCCAATCCACCTTTATAAATTTTCCCAGATTTTTTCGAGGTCGGGAAGTATTTTTTTTTATTTTCCTACCATTAAAAATCAAGGAAATACGCAAAAATAGGAACCGGCCCGGAATGACCCCAAATTCGGCTGGCAGCCTCACAAAAATATGGCTGATTTTACTGGATTGATTTCACGTGGAAAGCATGACGTTTTCTTGGCGGGATGCGGGAAAACCGGCAGCGCGCATGCCGCGGCCACCGGAGGAGCCCCGGGAAAACTCTTGCTTTCACGGTCTTGGCCTCCCCTCACCACCATGGCCGGCCTCTAATCCCCCCATCAGCAGTTGTGGCCGATAGGGCAGTGATTTGAACGACGCCGCCGGGTAATCGCACCCGGCCGACGCGGGGAGGAAGAGATCTCTTCTTCCAAGATAGCGAACAACACATCGGGAGTTATGTTGATAGGGCAGAGAATTGAATGACTCGTTGCGGGCAGCCAGCTGATAGGGCCTCCAGCTGCACAAATCCGCGCTGCCGATTTTTCCGACGTTGCCGATTTGTCTGAACAGCCCCTCGTTCGTCCGCGCTGCCGATTCCAACACTGCCTGCTGTGTCTGAACAGCCCCTGTTTCGTCAGCGCGTCCCCTTGACGAATTTTCCTGCCTGGCCTCGACAGCCCAGCGTCCAGCCCGTGTTCGTCAACAAATCTGCGCTGCCGATTTTCCCCGACGGGCCTCCAGCTGCGGATCTCCGCGCTGCCGATTTTTCCCACTGTTGGCATCGCTGCCGCTGCCTAGGCCCCCAGTCTTTTTCGTCACGCCTAGGACTATAAACAGTCCAGACTCATCGCCAGCACCGGCTGCCGATTCTGCCGACTTCTCCAATTTCGTCGGCGCTGCCGATTCCAACACTGCCCGCTGTGTCTGAACAGCCCCTGCTTCGTCAGCGCATCCCCTTGACGATTTTTCCTGCCTGGCCTGGACAGCCCAGCGTCCAGCCCATGTTCGTCAAAAAATCTGCGCTGCCGATTTTTCCCACTGTTGGCATAGCTGCCACTGCCCCAGTGTGTGTCTAGGCCCCCAGTCGTTTCCGTCAAGCCTGGGACTATAAATCGTCCGGACTCATCGCCAGCACCGGCTGCCGATTCTGCCGACTTCTCCGATTTCGTCGGCGCTGCCGATTCCAACACTGCCTGCTGTGTCTGAACAGCCCCTGTTTCGTCAGCGCGTCCCCTTGACGAATTTTCCTGCCTGGCCTAGACAGCCCAGCGTCCAGCCCGTGTTCGTCAACAAATCTGCGCTGCCGATTTTCCCCGACGGGCCTCCAGCTGCGGATCTCCGCGCTGCCGATTTTTCCCACTGTTGGCATCGCTGCCCCTGCCTAGGCCCCCAGTCTTTTTCGTCACGCCTAGGACTATAAACAGTCCAGACTCATCGCCAGCACCGGCTGCCGATTCTGCCGACTTCTCCAATTTCGTCGGCGCTGCCGATTCCAACACTGCCCGCTGTGTCTGAACAGCCCCTGCTTCGTCAGCGCATCCCCTTGACGATTTTTCCTGCCTGGCCTGGACAGCCCAGCGTCCAGCCCATGTTCGTCAAAAAATCTGCGCTGCCGATTTTTCCCACTGTTGGCATAGCTGCCACTGCCCCAGTGTGTGTCTAGGCCCCCAGTCGTTTCCGTCAAGCCTGGGACTATAAATCGTCCGGACTCATCGCCAGCACCGGCTGCCGATTCTGCCGACTTCTCCGATTTCGTCGGCGCTGCCGATTCCAACACTGCCTGCTGTGTCTGAACAGCCCCTGTTTCGTCAGCGCGTCCCCTTGACGAATTTTCCTGCCTGGCCTAGACAGCCCAGCGTCCAGCCCGTGTTCGTCAACAAATCTGCGCTGC
>JAQIZT010000947.1:0-10000 GCA_029228515.1 Populus alba x Populus x berolinensis | reverse complement strand
GCTCAACTCCATTTCTTGTCGAAGTCTTTCGGCAAGGTCCTCAATAACCTGCCATAGCACAAATACATAGCATCCCAGCATCAATGTCTCGTTGACTGGTTCCCAATGCGCTACTGTCATGCCCCAGGAAACTTCGTCACCCACACAAGATTTCGCTGACGCAAAACAGCCCCCTCTGTTTTCCACCTTCGGCTGCATGTTTCGTCCACCGAATACTTGCAACACTTTATGCCAAGGTCATTAGCATTCTGCTTCCATCATTGTAAACCATCCGTCGTCACAATGCATAGAAATAGCCACTCGTACTGCCTCCAAGACAGCACACAAAATCATCTTCGTCGACGATTTTGGCTTCTCATCCAAGCCCACTGAATCGGCTACCGAATTTACCTGAATCTTGTCATTCTTACACTCCGACTATTTCTCACTTCAGCTTCCCAAGCTTCCAACGTGACAAGAGTCCATCTCAGCCACTACTCTGTCTTCTTTGCCCTGCGCTTTCTATCGTCAAGGTCTCCACCGAGACATGAATTCTGCCTCCCACAAAGGCAGTAAATCCGCATCAAATCCTCGCAGATTTTCCTTGGCATTCGACCAAGTTTTCTCAGCTTCATCGCTGAATCTTGGTTCCAACGCCTTGAATTTCATTCGTCAAGACGCACCAAAAATTTTCCCCACACTGCCTCCCACCAAAGCAGTACACCAAATCATCTCATTGATGATTCTGGCTCCTCAAACCGAAACTCTCCATGTCGGCTGCCGAATCTGCGTCCTGATACAACCATCGTCAAGACATCCAGACTCCCAACGTTCTGCCATCTACGAGGCAGCAAGGCCAGACAGCATCCTCATCCGATATGCTGGCCTATGATGACTGAATTCCATCTCGGTCAATCCGGCAAACACATAAAATTGATGTATGCCAAATGCCCCACACCATCTTCCACACTGACAGCATTAAGATTTCCCATCTTTGGGCAGCAATCCCACACAAAGTAATTTCCATCGCAAGAGAAACAGTATAAATTCAGTTTCGAACCCTTACCGATTTGCTTTCTCGTCTGACTTACATCGTCAGCAGCAAGTCTGGCTCTCTCCCCTGAATTGCTTCTTCTATCTTCGCCCCATCCTTCCCTTTAGGCTTTGACGAAAACTTAGAAACTTCCAGCAGTCCTTCGCTGGCTCCTGCGCTCCCAATTCTGCATTCCATCATCGATGGCCGAATCAGCACCCTTTTTGATATGATCACTTTGCCATGACTTTGCGTCGCCCATTACTTAATCACCAAACTTCGCAGGCTTTTTGAACACCAACACTGCCCAATACCCGCTGTAAGCTTTCCCCAGAATAGCTTCGAACAAATCAGCCCTTTGATCTGCTCCACAGAAACAATCCATGTCGTGTGTGCTACGAAACAGCCCATCGTTTGTCAAGAACGCGAACTGCGCTCTGTCTTCATGTCTCTGCAATCCATCGCGTCAGCAACAATGTTTCTCCCAAATCAGTCCCTTCGATTTGTCCGAGAAACTCCGCATTCTCGTTGCTGAATCATTGCGCTTGAATCTGCGCTCCTCCTTCATGTTTCTGCCCATCCATCGGCAGCAGTAATGTTTCTCCCAAATCAGTCACCTTCTCGAGTTTGCTCGAGGAAGAACTCCAGCATTCTCGTCGCTGATATTATTGTCGCTTGAATCTGCCATATCCCTCAGCAGAAAGCTAGTCAGCACCTCCCAAATCAATCCGTTGATTTGCGCCTGCAGAATCATTTCTTGTCATTCTCGCAAGAAAGCCACTATCCGTTTTGAGAACCGTTTGCTTACGGTTACCTTTCATGTCTGCCCATACGACAGCAAACCATCTTGATTACCATATTCGTCTCTGATACCAATTGTCTCACGGGGGTTAAATCGTTATTTTAAACACTTCGCAAATAATCCCATGTCAGGCTCAGCCTAAGTCCCGCCTAGATACAGCCTTCTCCTCACCAATCTTCATCCAGTCGTGTTTGGCTAATAACTAAGCAAGCGGCATACTAACTAAGCAATAGATAAATATTGAAAGTGACACAACAAGACTTTACAGGAACTCTTTCCCAACCTTTATTAATCTCATCTATAAGTTATCAACTCTACACAATTCTCGTTCCATGTGTGCTATGCACAAATCGCATCCGCTATGCATACACTAAGCCTATCCCTAACTTGTGATTTTACCTGTTCTCGCATGGCCTTATTCCAATACATGCGTGAATTTGCACCAAACGCATAGTCCTCCCTACATGCCGTGATACTCCCAACGCAAGTCTCATCTACATCATGCTGGATTATTCCCTCAGTGCACTGCCATCCTAATCACAGACACAGCCATGAGGTTTTGCAGCCCTTTTTATATAGCAAAAAGCTAGGTGAACTTCCCATTCTCACGCTAACATCCCCCAATTTCGTTGGGGGAATAGGGAGTGGTAAAGGGAAGCACTACCTTACCGTCCCATCATCAGTTAGTGGCTCTCCCACTTCCCTTAGTGGCCTCAACCATGATCAGTAGTGGCCATCTCTCCTCAATTTTCAGGCCAAGTGGAGTATAGTATTTACTCACCCACGCCCATTAATTCTCTAGTGGGAATGGTGCAAGTCACTTTCTCCATCCAATTATTTCAGGGCCCCTCCAATCACATGATCTTCAGCAGCTTGGACAAGCACCCCCAGTTGTGCTCCCATCATTCTAAAGCTTTTTTTATGTGCCGCCCCTCCCCAACATGGCTAGCCCCAGAATCTGCCAGCTCTTGCTTCGATCAGCTCTGTTGAGTCTATACGCTGCAACATTGGAGCAGTTCACTTCGCCCAAGTTTCTAAGTTCGTGCATAGTCGAACCCTCTTGCCATTGCAGACAACCGCCCGCGCCTGCTGCTGCGCTGCGCGCGAATTCGCCCGCCAATGTCAGCTGGCTTGCGACCTGCCGAATTCGCATCTGCGTGCAGGCCTACCAATCGCTGCTCGCTGCTAGCGCATTCACAATCTAGCTAGATATGACCAGATTGCTCCCAATGTTGTTTGCTGCTGCCCGAATTCCTTCGTCAAAGGCCCTCGATTCTCGTCGGCCTTCTATGGCACATGAACGAGTAGATCTTCTCGCCTGTGGGGGCTTCAGAACATATCTCCATCCGTCCATCTCAAGCACCATGTTCGTTCGACATATCAGCAGACTGCATGATATTCCCGCTTTGACGAAAACTGTTTCGGGTGGTCCGGCACATAAATCTGCGCTTGCCGTATTTACTTCCATCGTTGGGCCATGGCTTGCCCAGACGTCCTCTTATGGCCCCATTTTGGACCAGCTGACCCGACTTTATTTTTTTCGAGCGTGCACCTCGTTGCACAATTTTAATTTCACAGTTTACCAGTAGGGCCTCTGATCCTACCATCGAAGTTGATTCTTCTAAGATTGCGGCCCAGAAATTTTGAAATGATCTATGCTGTAGCTGCGCCAGCAACGTAATTGCCGTGCTGATCCATGTATCGAGTTTATCATGAACTCATCAGAGCAACGGGCAAGAGCCTCCGCATAGTCAGACCATTTTATCCTACATATAAACTGCGTGCCTCCTTCCAGGAAGTTCCTTGGGGTTTGTGTTGCACGTATTCAAGGCTCTAGAATTTTACTTCCGGTATTATTAGCCCGTAGTGTAGCAATATTCCATCAAACAAACATATAACTGATTTATTATGAGCCTATTCGCAAGTTTCACCAGTCTTGATATTAGTGTCATACATTACACATGCATGGCTTCTATCTTTTGAGAACAAGCATATGACACTTTTACGTGAGCATGGATCAACTCCATGGTAGACATTCGCTTGGCGACACCTAAGGACCCCGCACTGAATCCCCGACGCCGATGAGTACGAGGGGCCTCGAGACGGTGCGAGGAAGTCGTTCGTTATCGAGCTGACTTACGAGAGGCTCGAACGGGACGGTCGCAGGTGCGGCGTGATGGCCCCCCGCGCCGGCATCGCTGTTCCGCAATCGAATAGATACGGAGACTGCATACTTAACCGCGCGTGGGTGCCACGTTCTGGCGGGATTCCGCTATCGACTGGATCTACTTTGGAGCGCCGACAGCTGCCTTATGGTTCGATCCCGCTGCCCCGCGCCCCCCCCCCCCCCCGGGAATGTAGCGTCTCGCAGAGGAGAGGAAGACAGCTTCACATTCCTAAATTCCACCGAACAGTGGAGTATCGCAGCACCTAGGACCCCCGCCTCGCCGCAAAGGCGACCCTAGGGCTTTGAGGTGATAAGGCGTGTGTAGGGGAGGCCAGACAGATGCCGACATTGTTCTTTAGGTGCACAAGCGCACGGAGACCTGCCGCACCCTACTGGACATGGCCCCAATTACGCCGCTTCATGCAGACTCTGCGTACAACGCCGACAACTTACATCCTCTGACCGAAATATGGTACGAAACTTAACGACCACGAGGGGCAAAGTGGAAACACCCGAGAGTAGATCAGTGTCCGCACTCGCTGCGACGCGGTAGTGAAATAGGATCTCGAAGGGACTAATGGGCAACACGCCAGCTGGGGGACGCGCAAGGCAAGGATCTCGAAGCGGACAAAGCAACATAGCCGCCGGGGGACGCGTTATGGGGATCTCGAACGAGGGACACCGCTAATCACGCCAGCGGAGTGTGACGCGTGCGGATCGCGAACGTAAGGGTCTAGGATCCGGGTCGGGGGTAGCTCAACAGCGACCAATCATTCGTGAACATGGGGCCATCTGCCTCATGCTCGGAAGACTGTTGAGGCCACGGCGCTCCGGCAATGAGCGGGCACATCGCGCAGGAGCTTCGGGACGATGGCGAGGAGTAGCCAGCACCGCTTGGCACGATGCGCTAGCAAATGAAATGCGGCCAGCTTCGCACCACGCGCTGGTACAAGCTCTCTACTCGCCATTCCGCAAGCTCGGCAGCGTGTCCGCATCCAGGACACGTCGGCCAGGCCTACAGCTCGTGCGAGCACAGGCAAGTATTTGAGGCCACCGCTGCCGTTGACGTCGCGCCAAGCCGGTGGGCGGTGTTTTGGGGCTGCCAGCACCTTGGCACGAGGGTGACATATGGGCTGTTAAGGCCCCACACCTGAGACCGCGGAATAGAAGCAGCCCCAACGCGCCCAACGGCTTGGAGCGGGTCACTGACAGCGGTGGCCAGGAATCAGGACGTCTCGCCGCTTACGTAGCGCACTCATGACGTTGGGCGCCCCAGTTGTGGCTGCCAGCACACACTTGGCCACGAGGGGAATCCTGTTAAGGCCCCACGCCAGAGGACCGCGGATATAAGCAGCCCCAACGCGCTCCAACGGCATTCGGAGTAAACCTCTGTGCTCAAATCAAGGGCTGAACGGCGGCTAGCGGATTTCCGGCCACCGCCAACGGGACGTCGCTGGCGGAGCTGAGAGTGTGCGAGCGTAAGCTGACAGCTCTCCTCCGCGATACTTTGAACTCGACGCGCAGGCTTGTTAAGTCCCCACGCACATCACGCGAAGCACGGATTGAGGCCCCAGCCCCACACGCGCCTAACGGCTTGGAGCGGGTCCCAGGGGACGGTGGCCGGAATCGTGACGTCGCGCTATACTAGACGTTGGGCGCGTTGGGGCTGCCTATTGGTTAGAAAGCTTTTTCCGCCATACCATCTGAGCGCTGGCAAATAAGAGTGCCCAGTGTCGGCGAGCCCGCCAGCCAGCGGATATTGCAGCCCCAACGAGCCCAACGGATTGGTGAGGTTGTCACAGGGTCGGTAGCCGGAAATAGTGACGTCAGCGCCAAGCCGTTGGGCGCGTTGACGGGCTGCCTATTGGTTCTGAGCTCCTCTTCCACGAGCGCGTGGCAAATCAGATGTGCGTGAAGCGCACGCAGCCAGCGCGGAAAAGCAGCCCCCTAAAAAATAAATCCCAAAAAAAAAATATACTGCGCCCAACGGATCTGGGAGCGGGTCACATCGGACGGTGGCCGGTATCATGACGATCGCGCCAAGCGAATTAGGGCGCGTCATGGGGAGCCTCATTTGTGTTGGTCTAACAGAGCGCTGGCAATATCAGAGTGCATCATTAGAGAATTGCGCTAAGTGCCCGCAGTCCGAACGTATAAGCAGCCCCAACAGCGCCAAACACCCCAACGGCTTTGGAGCGAGGTCACAGGGACGGTGGCCGGAATCGGGTCGTCGACGGCCGGAAAACGGTGTCAATGCGATGGCGGCTGTTACTTTCGGGCCGTGAGGTCCCCCACGTTAAGTCCGAGCATAGCAGCAGCCCACAAGTCCCCCTGCGGCAGGCCTATCGGGAGCCCCAGCCTTGCGCGCCCCATGGCCAGCCAGAGGGCACCCCCCTAAAGAGCTATAAGTGTTATTGCAGCTCTGGCAGGGGTAGACACTACTAGGTCCACCTAGCTGTCACCCCCCCTCTAAAAAATTCATTTCTTGGTATTTTGAGCTGAAATTTCTGCACTTATGTTGGCAAAAATCCAATTCCCAACTTTATAAATTTTCCCAGATTTTTTCGAGGTCGGGAAGTTTTTCTATTTTAATTTTCCTACCATTAATTCAAGGAAATACGCAAAAATAGGATAAACGGCCCGGAATGACCCCAAATTGTCGACCAGACGGGGGGCGGGGTCAAGCCTCACAAAAAATAGGGCATGATTTTACTGAGATTTGGTTTTCATGTGGAACGCACGATAGTTTTCTTGGCGGGATGCCCAGAGAAAACCTGGCAGCGCGCATGCCTCGGCCAGCGACGTCGGGGGGCCCCAGCAGCGCCTAGCCTCTCGCAGAGGGGTGGGCACGGCAAGAGCGCACGGGGGCCCCGGGATCCCGAGGTCAAGCCCTCCACCGCGGGCAAGACAGCAAAAGCCAGCGGGGGCTTGTCGTCGCTTCTGCTGCCGATTTGTTCCCACTGCTGCAATCGCTGCACGCTGCCCCGGGCCCGTAAGGCTAAGACCCCCCGCCGGCGACACGGACAGCATAGCCATTAAGCGGGGGCTTGTTCCGCGCTTGACGATTTTTCCCACTCGCTGGCATCGCTGACCGCTGCCCAGGGCCCGTGAAGGCAGACCGCCGCCACACTGCCCGGGCACGACTGCAAGCCAGCGGGGACTGTCCGCGCTGCACGATTTTTCCCACTGCTCAGGCATCGCTGCCCGCTGCCCCGTCTTTAGTGCCCGAAGGCAGCCCGCCGCTGGCTTGGGCACGACAGCAAGCCAGCGGGGGCTGTACCGCAGGCTGCCGATTTTTCCCACTGCTGGCATCGCTGAACCGCTGCCCCGGGCAGAAGGCAGCCCCTCCGAGGGCTACGACAGCAAGCCCGCGGGGGCTGTTCCGAGCTGCCGATTTTTCCCACTGCTGGCAGTCGCTGTGCCGCTGCCCCGGGCCCGAACGGCTAGCCCCCACCCCACTTGCGGGCACGACGGCAAGCCAGCTGGGGCTGTTCGCGCATGGCCGATTTTTCCCAATGCTCGGCATCGCTGCCGCTGCCCCGGAGCACTCGAAGGCAAAGCCCCCCCCCGGCTGGGCACGACAGCATAGCTGCTGGGGGGCGTGTCCGCGCTGCCGATTTTTCCTAATGCTGGCATCGCTTGCCGCAGAGTAGTGCGTTAGCCTCTTCCCGCGCTGGGGGGGCATGCAAGACGCGCAGGGGGGAAAGGCCCGAAGGCAGCCCCACCGCTCTAGGGGCCTCGGACAGCCAAGCCAGCGGGGGCTGATTCTCGTCTACTTTTTATTTGTCCGATGCTGTACGATTTTTCCCCCTGCTGGATTCGCTGCCGCTGCAGGTGCCCGAAGGCAGCTACCAGCACGCCCGGCACGACGCAGGCAAGCCACGCGGGGGCTGGTACGCGCTGCCGATTATTCCCACTGCTGAGCAACGCTTGACCACGCTTGCCCCGGTGGCCGAAGGCAGTCCCCCCGCGGCGCAAGAGCAGCAAAGACAGTCGGGGGCGGTCCGCGATGCCGATTTTTCCCACTCGCTGGACATTACGCTCTGACGATAGCCACGGGCCCGAAGGCAGCCCCCCGAGGGCAAAGACAGCAGCCCAGCGGGGGCATGTCCGCGCTGACGCGATTTTTCCCACTGCTGCGCATTCTGCTGCCGCTGACCACGGGCCACGAAGGCCTGCCCCCCCGCTGGGCATAGACAGCAAGGCCTGAGGGGGCTGTCCGCTGCGCTGCCGATGTTTCCCACTTGCTGGCATCCATGCCTGCAGAGCACCGGGACCGAAGGTCAGGAAACCCCCAGTCGGGGGCTTCAGACAGCAAGCCAGCGGGGGCTGTCCGCGCTGCCGATTTTTCCCACTGCTGGCATCGCTGCCGCTGCCCCGGCCCGAAGGCAGCCCCCCGCGGGCACGACAGCAAGCCAGCGGGGGCTGTCCGCGCTGCCGATTTTTCCCACTGCTGGCATCGCTGCCGCTGCCCCGGGCCCGAAGGCAGCCCCCCCGCGGGCACGACAGCAAGCCAGCGGGGGCTGTCCGCGCTGCCGATTTTTCCCACTGCTGGCATCGCTGCCGCTGCCCCGGCCCGAAGGCAGCCCCCCCGCGGGCACGACAGCAAGCCAGCGGGGGCTGTCCGCGCTGCCGATTTTTCCCACTGCTGGCATCGCTGCCGCAGAGTGTGCGTAGCCTCTCCCGCGCGGGGGGCAGGCAAGAGCGCAGGGGGGCAAGGCCCGAAGGCAGCCCCCCCGCGGGTAAGATAGCCAGCCAGCAGGGGCTGTCCCCGCGTCAGCCCCCGTTGCGCAGCGCGGCATGGAAATCATTGCCGCGCGCGCGCGCGCCCAATCGCCCAAGAGCCCAAGGGCCCCCAAGGGCCCCAGGCCCTCAGGCCCCAGCGCCCCAGCGCCAAGCGCAGACGCGGGCCGGGGCGCGGGCGGGCGCCGCGCGCGCGTGTGATTTTTATAGGGCGGTGGTCGGAATCGGGTCGTCGCCGGCCGGAAAACGGGTCATCGATGGCGGCGTTACTTCGGGCCGTGAGGCCCCCCACGTGTGTAGCAGCAGCTCGCAAATCCCCCGCGGCAGGCCTATGGGCGCCAGCCAGCGCGCCCCATGGCCAGTCGGGGGGCACCCCCCTAAAGAGCTATAAGTGTTATTGCAGCTCTGGCAGGGGCAGACACTACTAGGTCCCAGCTGTCACCCCCCTCTAAAAAATTCATTTCTTGGTATTTTGAGCTGAAATTTTGCACATAGGTTGGCAAAAATCCAATCCACCTTTATAAATTTTCCCAGATTTTTTCGAGGTCGGGAAGTATTTTTTTTTATTTTCCTACCATTAAAAATCAAGGAAATACGCAAAAATAGGAACCGGCCCGGAATGACCCCAAATTCGGCTGGCAGCCTCACAAAAATATGGCTGATTTTACTGGATTGATTTCACGTGGAAAGCATGACGTTTTCTTGGCGGGATGCGGGAAAACCGGCAGCGCGCATGCCGCGGCCACCGGAGGAGCCCCGGGAAAACTCTTGCTTTCACGGTCTTGGCCTCCCCTCACCACCATGGCCGGCCTCTAATCCCCCCCATCAGCAGTTGTGGCCGATAGGGCAGTGATTTGAACGACGCCGCCGGGTAATCGCACCCGGCCGACGCGGGGAGGAAGAGATCTCTTCTTCCAAGATAGCGAACAACACATCGGGAGTTATGTTGATAGGGCAGAGAATTGAATGACTCGTTGCGGGCAGCCAGCTGATAGGGCCTCCAGCTGCACAAATCCGCGCTGCCGATTTTTCCGACGTTGCCGATTTGTCTGAACAGCCCCTCGTTCGTCCGCGCTGCCGATTCCAACACTGCCTGCTGTGTCTGAACAGCCCCTGTTTCGTCAGCGCGTCCCCTTGACGAATTTTCCTGCCTGGCCTAGACAGCCCAGCGTCCAGCCCGTGTTCGTCAACAAATCTGCGCTGCCGATTTTCCCCGACGGGCCTCCAGCTGCGGATCTCCGCGCTGCCGATTTTTCCCACTGTTGGCATCGCTGCC
>JAQIZT010000946.1:0-12859 GCA_029228515.1 Populus alba x Populus x berolinensis | reverse complement strand
CCGAGGCGCCGTCGCCGACGGTGACGTCGGTCAGCGTGGTGTCGGGGCCGACGACGCAGCCACCCCCGATCCGGGTGCGGCCCAGCAGCTGGGTCGCGGGGTGGACGACGGTGTCGCGGCCGATCGTCACGTCGACGTCGATCCAGGTGGTGGCCGGATCGATCACCGTCACGCCGGCCATCTGATGGGCGGCGACGATGCGGCGGTTGAGCTCGGCGCCCAGCGCGGCGAGCTGGACGCGGTTGTTCACCCCGGCCACCAGCGCGCTGTCGTCGACGTGGCGGGCGTGCACGGGCCGGCCGTCGCCGCGCAGGATCGCGATGACGTCGGTCAGGTACAGCTCCTGCTGGGCGTTGTCGGAGCTCAGCCGGCCGAGAGCCGAGCGCAGCGCCACGGCGTCGAAGGCGTAAACACCGGCGTTGACCTCGCCGATCTTGCGCTGCGAGTCGGACGCGTCGGCTTCCTCGACGATCGCCATCACTTGGCCTTTTTCGGGGCCGTCCTGGGTGCGCAGAATGCGGCCATAGCCGAACGGATCGCGCAGCGTGGTGGTCAGCACCGTCGCGGCGGCCGACGCCGCGTTGTGGGTCGCGATCAGATCGGCCAGGGTGTCGGCGTCCAGCAGCGGGGTATCGCCCGAGGTGATCACGACGACGCCGGCGTAGTCCTGCGGCAGCGCGGACAGGCCGCAGAGCGCGGCGTGGCCGGTGCCGCGGGGGCGGTCCTGCAGGGCGACGTCGATCGGACGGCCGAGGGTCTCGGCGAGGTCGGCGACGATGGGCGCGATGCGCTGGTGCTCGTGGCCGAGCACCACGACCAGCCGCTGCGGCGCCACCTTGGCGATCGCGTGGATTGAATGCGACAACATGCTGCGGCCGGCGATCGCGTGCAGCACCTTGGGGGTATCCGAGCGCATCCGGGTGCCTGGCCCGGCCGCTAAAACGACGACCGCAATGTCACCGCGAAACGACATCGATTCTCCTCGTGCTGTGTCCCACGCCGGGCGGAACGCCGCAGCGCCGCCACGTCGTCAAGACTGTCATTCACCTGCACCGGTGGCAAAAATCTCATCCCGTGCCCCCTGGCAAGACAAGCAACCGAAGCTCCGTCGCCAGGACTCGAACCTGAACTATCTGAACCAAAATCAGAGGTGCTGCCGATTACACCACGACGGACTGCGGATCGCGGCCGACGGCGGCTGACCGCCTACCGCGCCACCAAGACTTTAGACGGTGTGGAAGCCATCAGCGGCCCGCAGTCGAACCTGGGCAATTTCACCAGGCCAAACCGATACCCTGAGTGACGTGGCAGCCCCGGACAAAGAAGTGCGCGCGCCACGCGCCCGGATGACCGGCAGCGAGCGCCGACACCAGCTGATCGGCATAGCGCGCTCGCTTTTCGCCGAACGTGGATACGACGGCACCTCGATCGAGGAGATCGCGCAGCGCGCCAACGTGTCCAAGCCGGTCGTCTACGAGCACTTCGGCGGCAAGGAGGGCCTGTACGCCGTCGTTGTCGACCGGGAGATGTCGGCGCTGCTGGACGGGATCACCTCGTCGCTGACCAACAACCGGTCCCGGGTGCGGGTCGAGCGCGTCGCCCTGGCGCTGCTCACCTACGTCGAGGAACGCACCGACGGCTTCCGCATCCTGATCCGCGACTCGCCCGCCGCGATCAGCACCGGCACCTACTCCAGCCTGCTCAACGACGCCGTCGGCCAGGTGTCGTCGATCCTGGCCGGCGACTTCGCCCGCCGCGGCCTGGATCCGGATCTGGCGCCGCTGTACGCGCAGGCGTTGGTGGGTTCGGTGTCGATGACCGCGCAGTGGTGGCTCGACACCCGTGAGCCCAAGAAGGAAGTCGTGGCCGCACACCTGGTCAACCTGATGTGGAACGGCCTGACCCATCTGGAATCCGATCCCCGGCTGCAAGACGAGTAGGGCTTTCGCCGCGCGCGCCTGCGAGGCCAGTCGCCCCCTGGCCCCGCGGGCCCAGTCAGCCGCAGTCGCGTGCGAGCAGGTCGGCGACCGTCTCGCGGCGAACCAGTTGCCGGACCCGACCGTCCTTGACGGCCACCAGCGGCGGCCGGCACACCATGTTGTAGTTCGACGCCATGCTGTGGTGGTAGGCGCCGGTGCACGCCACGGCCAGCAGGTCGCCGGGATGCAGGTCCACCGGCAGCTCCACATCGCGGGCGATCTCGTCGCCGGCCTCGCAGTGCCGGCCGGCGACCGTGACCCGCTGCTTGGGTCCCCCCGAATGGCGGTTCGCCAGCGTGACGGTGTATTGGGCGCCGTACAACAACACCCGCGGGTTGTCGCTCATGCCGCCGTCGACCGCGACGAAGGTGCGCCCACCCGGTTGCGTTTTGACCGAGCACACGCGATACAGCGTCACGCCGGCCCGGCCGCTGATCGCGCGACCGGGTTCCACCACGAGGGTTGGCCGCGGGAAATGCTCGGCGGCGCAGGCCTCATCGAGCGCGTCTTCGAGGACGACGGCCAGGTCGTCGATGTCGAGTTCGCGATCGCCCGGGAGGTAGGGGATCGCATGGCCGCCCCCGATGTTCAGCTCGGTGAGGATGATTCCGTGCCGGGCGCGGATGTCGGCCATGGCGGCGATCATTCGGCGGATGGCCTCGCCGTACAGGGTGGCGTCGGTGACCTGCGAGCCGATATGGCAGTGCAGCCCGACCAGGTCAAGGATCGGATGCGCCAGCACACGCTGGGCCGCGACGTCGGCGCGGTCGCCGTGCAGCGTCAGGCCGAACTTCTGATCGCTGATGCCGGTGGTGACCGCGCGGTGCCCATGGATGTCGATATCCGGGGTCACCCGGATCAGCACCGGCTGGCTCTTGCGGGCGCATCCGGCCAAGTACGCGATCTCGATGCAGGAATCCAGCACGATGCGCCCGACCCCGGCGTGTACCGCCTCCTGCAACTCCTCGGGCGATTTCGCGTTGCCGTGCATGATGATCCGGGCGGGATTCACTCCGCCGGCCAGCGCGACGGCCAGCTCACCGGCCGAGCACACGTCGAGGCCCAGGCCTTCTTCGCGGACCCAGCGTGCTACCGCCGTGGTCAGCAGAGACTTTCCGGCGTAGACGATCTCAGCGATATTGCGGTCGCGCAACGCCTTGCGGTAGCGACGGGCGCGGTAGCGGAAGTCGGTTTCGTCGATCACGTAGGTGGGGGTGTGGAACTCGTCGGCGATATCCGACAGCGTGACGCCGCCGATGCAGAGCCGGCCTTCCTCATCGGAATGCGTAGTGACAGGCCAGATCGCGGGATCCAGCCGTCGGGGCGCCGCCCGACCGATGGAGGGCAGCATGTCGAGCAATGTCATGCCTTCAAGGTGCGCCCGGCCGGCGCCGCATGGCGGAATCCTTACGATGCCTTGACGGCCGCGGGCGCAATATTGACGTTGTTCTGTGCATTTTTCGCCGCACCTAGAATGGGTGCATCATGACCGCACCGGGGCCCGCTCGCCCAGAAACCCCGATCGCGGGGCTCGTTGAATTAGCGCTGACGGCGCCCACTTTCCAGCAGCTGGCCGCGGATGCGGCCGCCGCGCCGGACGAACTGAACCTGGTCGGCCCG
Source organism: Populus alba x Populus x berolinensis (assembly GCA_029228515.1). Classification (NCBI taxonomy): domain Eukaryota; kingdom Viridiplantae; phylum Streptophyta; class Magnoliopsida; order Malpighiales; family Salicaceae; genus Populus; species Populus alba x Populus x berolinensis. The sequence goes on along the minus strand of JAQIZT010000946.1, from coordinate 9,260 downwards.
GCCAGCGCGCGCCTGTTCGTGGCCAGCGCCCTGGCGCGACGCGGGCCGCTGCTTGTGGTCACCGCCACCGGGCGCGAAGCCGACGATCTGAGCGCCGAACTGCGCGGCGTGTTCGGCGACGCGGTGGCGTTGTTCCCATCCTGGGAAACGCTGCCGCACGAACGCCTTTCGCCGGGCGTCGACACGGTCGGCGCCCGCTTGCTGGTGCTGCGCCGGCTGGCGCATCCCGACGACACCACGCTGGGTCCGCCCCTGCGGGTCGTGGTGACCGCCGCGCGTTCGCTGTTGCAGCCGATGACGCCGCAGCTGGGTCTTGTGGAACCGGTCACATTGCGCGTCGGCGCGGAAGTCGAATTCGAGAGCGTGATCACCCGCCTGGTCGAACTGGCCTATACCCGGGTCGACATGGTCGGCCGGCGCGGTGAATTCGCCGTTCGCGGTGGCATTCTCGACGTCTTCGCGCCCACGGCCGAACACCCGGTGCGCGTCGAGTTCTGGGGCGACGAGGTCAGCGAGATGCGGATGTTCGCGGTCGCCGATCAGCGGTCCATCCCGGAGATCGAGGTCGACACACTCGTCGCGGTCGCCTGCCGCGAATTGCTGCTGACCGACGACGTGAAGGCACGGGCCGCCGAGCTGCTTGCCCGCCATCCCGCGGCCGAGGGCGCGATCAGCGGCACTGTCTCCGACATGCTCGCCAAGCTGTCCGAAGGCATCCCGGTCGACGGGATGGAGGCGCTGGCCTCGGTGCTGCATCCCCCAGAAAAGGGGGCTCACGCGCTGCTGACCGATCAGCTGGCAGAGGGCACCCCGGTGTTGCTGTGCGATCCGGAGAAGGTGCGCAGCCGCGCCGCCGACCTGATCAAAACCGGCCGCGAATTCCTCGAGGCGTCGTGGTCTGTCGCGGCGATGGGCGCGGACGCGCCGGTCGACGTCGAGCAGCTGAGCGGCTCGGGCTTTGCCGAACTGGACGAGGTGCGGGCCGCGGCGGGCCGGGCCGGGCATCCGTGGTGGACGCTGAGTCAGCTGTCCGACGAGTCAGCCGTGGAGCTCGACGTCCGGGCGGCGCCGTCGGCGCGCGGGCACCAGCACGACATCGAGAGCATATTCGCGATGCTGCGAGCGCACGTCTCCACGGGCGGCTACGCCGTGGTCGTCGCGCCCGGGACCGGCACCGCTCATCGCGTGGTGGAGCGGCTGGCCGAGTCCGACACACCAGCCGCGATGCTGGACTGCGGTGCGGCTCCCAAGGCCGGGGTGGTGGGGGTGCTCAAGGGCCCGCTGCACGACGGCCTGATAGTCCCCGGCGCCAACCTCGTGGTCATTACCGAGACCGACCTGACCGGAAACCGGGCGACGTCGCCGGAAGGCAAGCGGCTGGCGGCCAAGCGGCGCAACACCGTCGACCCGCTGGCGCTGACCGCCGGCGATCTGGTGGTGCACGATCAGCACGGCATCGGGCGCTTCGTGGAGATGGTAGAGCGCACCGTCGGCGGCGCCCGGCGCGAGTACCTGGTGCTGGAATACGCCTCCAGCAGGAAGGGGACTGGCACCAAAAATACCGACAAGCTCTATGTCCCGATGGATTCGCTGGATCAACTGTCGCGCTATGTCGGCGGGCAAGCGCCGGCGCTGAGCAAGCTCGGCGGCAGCGACTGGACCAACACCAAGACCAAGGCCCGCCGCGCGGTGCGCGAGATCGCCGGGGAGCTGGTGTCGCTGTACGCCAAGCGGCAGGCCAGCCCCGGCCACGCGTTCGCGCCCGACACCCCGTGGCAGGCCGAGATGGAGGACGCGTTCGGTTTCACCGAGACCGTCGACCAGCTGACGGCGATCACCGAGGTCAAGTCCGACATGGAAAAGCCGATCCCGATGGACCGGGTGATCTGCGGCGACGTCGGCTACGGCAAGACCGAGATCGCGGTGCGCGCGGCATTCAAGGCCGTCCAGGACGGCAAGCAGGTCGCGGTGCTGGTGCCCACCACGCTGCTCGCCGACCAGCATCTGCAGACGTTCAGCGATCGGATGACCGGCTTCCCGGTGACCGTCAAGGGGCTGTCCCGCTTCACCGATCCCACCGAGTCCCGCGCCGTGATCGACGGCCTCGCCGACGGGTCGGTGGACATCGTGATCGGCACGCATCGGCTGCTGCAGACCGGGGTGCGCTGGAAGGACCTGGGCCTGGTCGTGGTCGACGAGGAGCAGCGGTTCGGCGTCGAGCACAAGGAACACATCAAGAGCCTGCGCACCCACGTCGACGTGCTGACCATGAGCGCCACCCCGATCCCGCGCACCCTGGAGATGAGCCTGGCCGGGATTCGTGAGATGTCGACGATCCTGACGCCGCCCGAGGAGCGCTACCCGGTGCTGACCTACGTCGGCCCGGACGACGCCAAACAGGTCGGCGCCGCGTTGCGCCGGGAACTGCTGCGGGACGGGCAGGCCTTCTACGTGCACAACCGGGTCAGCTCGATCGACCGGGCGGCGGCCCGGGTCCGTGAGCTGGTGCCCGAGGCACGGGTCGTCGTCGCGCACGGACAGATGCCCGAAGAACGGCTGGAGCGCACCGTAGAAGGGTTCTGGAATCGCGAATACGACATCCTGGTGTGCACCACGATCATCGAGACCGGCCTGGACATCTCCAACGCCAACACGCTGATCGTCGAGCGCGCCGACACCTTCGGGTTGTCCCAGCTGCACCAGCTGCGCGGCCGGGTGGGCCGTAGCCGGGAACGGGGATACGCCTACTTCCTCTATCCGCCCGAGGTGCCGCTGACCGAGACGGCCTACGACCGGCTGGCGACCATCGCGCAGAACAACGAGCTGGGAGCGGGCATGATGGTCGCGCTGAAGGACCTGGAAATCCGCGGCGCCGGCAACGTGCTGGGCGTTGAGCAGTCCGGGCACGTCGCCGGGGTCGGCTTCGACCTGTATGTGCGGCTGGTGGGTGAGGCCGTCGAGGCCTACAAGGCCGCCGCCGACGGTGACATGGTGACCACACCCGAGGAACCCAAGGATGTCCGCATCGACCTGCCGGTGGACGCGCACCTGCCGCCGGACTACATCGCCAGTGACCGGCTGCGGCTGGAGGGCTACCGCCGCCTGGCCGCCGCGCCCGACGACGCGGCCGTCGACGCCGTCGTCGAGGAGCTGACCGACCGGTATGGCGCGCTGCCCGAACCGGCCCTGCGGCTGGTGGCGGTGGCGCGGTTGCGGCTGCTGTGCCGGGCTTCGGGCATCACCGAGGTATCGGCCCCATCTGGGGCGACGGTGCGGCTGTCGCCGATCACGCTGCTAGATTCTGCCCAGGTGCGGCTCAAGCGGATGTATCCGGCCGCCAACTACCGCGCCACCACGTCCACGGTGCAGGTTCCGATTCCGCGAGCCGGCGGCGTGGGCGCGCCGCGGCTTCGCGATGTCGAGTTGGTGCAGATGGTGGCCAACTTGGTGACCGCCCTGCAAGGGAAACCGCAGCAAGAAATTGGTATAACGAGTTCGTCACCTGCGCCGATAACCGGGGAGGAGCGACAGGCGCGATGATCCGCGCCGGTGACGATGCAGTGGGGGCACCGCCCGCTAGCGGGGGACGAAGCGATGAGGAGGAACGGCGCACATGATCGTCGTGTTGTTCGACCCCCGTCGGCCATCGCTGGTGCCCGTCGAGGCGATCGAGCACCTGACCGGTGAGATCCAGTACACCGAGGAGATGCCCGTCGCGGTGCCCTGGTCGCTGTCCTCCGCGCGTCCGGTGGACACCGGGGGCCCCGATGATCCAGCGCCGGTGTTGCTGTCGTCGGACCCCGACCACCCCGCCGTGACCGCGCGGCTGGCCGCCGGCGCCCGGCTGATCTCGGCGCCGGACACGCCGCGCGGTGAACGTCTCGTCGACGCCGTCGCGATGATGGACAAACTGCGCACCGCCGGGCCGTGGGAAAGCGAGCAAACCCACGACTCGCTGCGCCGGTTCCTGCTCGAGGAGACTTACGAGCTGCTGGACGCGGTCCGCAGCGGCAACGCCGAGGCACTGTGCGAAGAGCTTGGCGATGTGTTGCTGCAGGTGCTCTTCCACGCCCGCATCGCTGAGGAGGCGCGGCAGTTCCCGTTCGACATCGACGACGTTGCCACCACGCTGATGCGAAAGCTGGGTAACCGCGTGCCGGGAGTTCTTGCAGGCCAATCGATTTCGCTCGAAGAACAACTGGCCCAATGGGAAGAGCGCAAAGCCGCTGAAAAACCCCGCAATTCGGTGATGGACGACGTCCATACCGGCCAGCCGGCGTTAGCGCTGGCGCAGAAGGTGATTCAGCGCGCGCATGCCGCCGGCCTGCCCGCCGATCTGATTCCCGCCGAGATCACCTCCATCTCGGTGTCGACGGATACCGACGCCGAAAGTGGGCTGCGCACAGCAGTTTTGGAATTCGTGGACATGGTCCGCGCGGTCGAGCGCTCGCTCGCCGCCACGCGCCGCGGGGACAGCGTGCCCGAAGAGTTCGACGTGGCCCCGCTGGGCGAGGTCACCGAGGCGGAGTGGCGCGAGCATTGGCCATCCGAGCTGACCGATGACCTCGAGCCCGAGGCGGCGGACGAGGCCGACGAGGCGGACGAGGACTTCGAGGACGAAGACGTCGACGCGAATTCGGACGACGACGAGGACGACGAGTCCGAAGACGAGTCCGACGAAGCCGATGGGCGCCAGGACGCCCAGACAGACGGCGAGACCGACAAGGGATCCAAGAAGTCCGGCAAAGGCACCAAGCGGAGCCGAGACCGAGGCTGATGCCGGTTGAAATCGCGCGCGCAGATTTGCCGACCAGCGATCGCCGCGATGTTTGCCGTTTTCCGTGGCCACGACGGGTAATGTGGCTTGTGAGTTGGTGAATCCCAGTGGTCGGCATTGTTCGCGCTTTGCTAGCCACGGCAAGCGGCAGCTAAGCGACAAATTGGCTGAAACCGCGTTTGCCGGCTCAATGCGACCGGTTACGGCGAAGGGTCATGGGACGATAATCAGTGGGTGACGTTGGTGTAGGGGAAGTTAAGGGGAACGTGGTGTCGCCGAGGCGTTGGTTGCGGGCGGCCGCCGTGATAGGCGCGACCGCGATGCTCATGGCCTCCAGCTGCACCTGGCAACTCAGCCTCTTCATTCCCGCCGGCGTGCCGCCGCCATTCGGGGATCCGGTGCCCGCGGTGAACACTCATGCCAGCGGTCGGCCCGCAGACCAGTTGCGGGACTGGGCGCGGCCCCGCGCCGCGGCCCTGGAGATCCCGCTCATCGCGTTGGAGGCCTACGCGTACGCGGCCCGGGTCGCCGAGGTCGAAAACCCGAAGTGTCACATCGCGTGGACCACGCTGGCCGGCATCGGGCAGGTCGAGAGCCACCACGGCACCTATCGCGGCGCCACCCTGTCGCCCAACGGGGATGTGAATCCACCCATCCGGGGTGTCCAGCTGGACGGCAGCGGCGGCAACCTGCGCATTGTCGATGCCGCGCAGGACACCACGGACAGCCAGCCCGCGATAGCCCGCGCGATGGGGCCGATGCAGTTCATTCCGGAGACCTGGCGGTTGTACGGGGTCGACGCCCACAACGACGGCCGGCTGAGCCCGGACAACATCGACGACGCCGCCCTCGCGGCAGCTGGGTACTTATGTTGGCGCGGAAAGGATCTCGCGACGGCCCGCGGATGGGTCACCGCGCTGCGCGCCTACAACAACTCCGGCGTCTACGCGCGTGCCGTCCGGGACTGGGCGACCGCCTATGCGGCGGGTCACCCGCTGTAGAAGGATGAATCACCGACCCAGGCTTTAGGCTGAAGGCCGGCCCGGGGCAGGCATCAGCTAATGGACACGTTCAGGCAAGGAGATCCTAGTGCCGATTATCGAGCAGGTCGGGGCCCGCGAGATCCTCGATTCCCGAGGTAACCCGACCGTCGAGGTCGAGGTAGCCCTGATCGATGGAACCTTTGCCCGCGCGGCGGTGCCTTCCGGCGCGTCGACGGGCGAGCATGAGGCCGTCGAGTTGCGCGACGGCGGTGAGCGCTACGGCGGCAAGGGTGTGGACAAAGCCGTGCAGGCCGTGCTCGACGAGATCGGCCCGGCCGTGATCGGCCTGGCCGCCGACGACCAGCGGCTGGTCGACCAGGCGCTGGTGGATCTGGACGGCACCCCGGACAAGTCCCGGCTCGGCGCCAACTCGATCCTGGGTGTGTCGCTGGCCGTCGCCAAGGCCGCCGCCGACTCGGCCGAGCTGCCGCTGTTCCGCTACCTCGGCGGCCCGAACGCGCACATCCTGCCGGTGCCGATGATGAACATCCTCAACGGTGGCGCCCACGCCGATACCGGGGTCGATGTCCAGGAGTTCATGGTCGCGCCGATCGGTGCGCCGAGTTTCAAGGAGGCGCTGCGCTGGGGCGCCGAGGTGTATCACTCGCTGAAGTCGGTGCTGAAGAAGCAGGGCCTGAGCACCGGGCTGGGTGACGAGGGCGGTTTCGCGCCCGACGTCGCGGGCACCAAGGCGGCGCTCGACCTGATCCTGTCGGCGATCGAAGCGACCGGGTTCAAGGCGGGATCCGACGTGGCCTTGGCGCTCGATGTGGCGGCCACCGAATTCTTCACTGACGGTGCGGGTTACAGCTTCGAGAAAGAGACCCGCAGCGCCGAGCAGATGTCCGAGTTTTACGCGAGCCTGCTCGACAGCTACCCCCTGGTTTCCCTCGAGGATCCGCTTTCCGAGGACGACTGGGACGGATGGGTGGCGTTGACGACGGCCATCGGCGACCGCGTCCAGATCGTCGGAGACGACCTGTTCGTCACCAACCCGGAGCGCCTCGAAGAAGGCATTGAACGCGGCGCCGGCAACGCGCTGCTGGTCAAGGTGAACCAGATCGGCACGCTGACCGAGACGCTGGACGCCGTCGCGCTGGCCCACCACAGCGGGTATCGCACGATGATGAGCCACCGCAGCGGCGAAACCGAGGACACCACGATCGCCGACCTGGCGGTGGCCGTCGGCAGCGGGCAGATCAAGACCGGCGCGCCGGCCCGCAGCGAGCGGGTCGCCAAATACAACCAGCTGCTGCGCATCGAGGAAGCCCTCGGCGACGCCGCCCGCTACGCCGGCGACCTGGCCTTCCCGCGCTACGTACTGGATGTGAAATAGCTTGACCGTCAACGGCAAACACGGCTAGGCGTCCGATGCCCGACGCGAAACGGCCAGACCCGAAGCGCCGCTCCCCGGCATCGCGCCCGGGGAAAGCCGGCGATTCGGTCCGGCGGGGTCGGGCCGCCAAACCGTCGTCCAAGCCGTCGTCGCGAACGTCGAAACTCGCGCAGAACGCCGCCGCTGCCCGGGCGACGGCCGAGCACATCGTCGAACCCATCAAGCGTCAGATCGCCGAGTCCGTCGAGCAACGATCCGAGCAGCGGCTCGGTTTCACCGCCCGGCGCGCGGCGGTGCTGGCCGCCGTGGTCTGCGTGCTGACGTTGACAATCGCGGGACCGGTGCGCACCTATTTCGCGCAGCGCACCGAGATGGCTCAGCTGAACGCCAGTGAAGCGGCGCTGCGCCGTCAGATCGCCGACCTCGAACAAAAGAAGGTCAAGCTCGGCGATCCGGCCTATATCGCGGCGCAGGCCCGCGAGCGCCTGGGGTTTGTGATGCCGGGGGACACACCGTTCCAGGTCCAGCTGCCGCCCGGCGCGGCGGCGTCCCCTCAGCCGGGCGCCGAGACGGCGAAGACGTCGAGCAATGCGCCGTGGTACTCCTCGTTGTGGCACACCATCGCCGACGCGCCGCACCTGCCACCGGCCAACGCGCCGGCGCCGGCGCCATCCGAACCCGGCCAGCCCGCGCCGGCGCCGCAATCACCGAAGCCCACGACTCCCGGTGGTTGATCGTGCCGACCTGGAAGCGGTGGCACGCCAACTCGGTCGCGAGCCGCGCGGCGTGCTGGAGATCGCCTACCGATGCCCCAGCGGCGAGCCCGGTGTGGTGAAGACCGCGCCGAAACTTCCTGACGGAACACCGTTTCCGACGTTGTATTACCTGACGCATCCCGCGCTCACCGCCGCCGCGAGCAGGCTGGAGACCACTGGACTGATGCGGGATATGACCGAGCGGCTGGGCACGAACCCAGAATTGGCCGCCACGTATCGGCGGGCGCACGAGTCGTATCTGGCCGAGCGCGACGCGATCGAACCACTCGGGACGACCTTCTCCGGCGGCGGTATGCCGGACCGGGTCAAATGCCTGCACGTGCTGATCGCGCATTCGCTGGCCAAGGGACCCGGAGTCAATCCGCTCGGCGACGAGGCGGTCGCGTTGCTGGCCGCCGAGCCGGCCATGGCCACGATCCTGGACGGTGCGTTGTGGCGCTGAGAGCCGCCGGTGTCGACTGCGGCACCAACTCGATTCGGTTGCTGATCGCCGACGTCTCCGACGGGCAGCTGCGTGACGTGCACCGCGAGACCCGGATCGTGCGCTTGGGTCAGGGCGTCGACGCCACGGGCCAGTTCGCCCCGGAGGCGATCGAGCGGGCCAGGGTCGCGCTCGTCGACTATGCGGAGCTGATGAAAGCCCATGGCGTCGAGCGGGTTCGGATGGTTGCCACCTCGGCCGCTCGCGATGTCAGCAACCGCGACGACTTCTTCGCGATGACCGCCGACGTGCTGGGTCGGGTGCTGCCCGGCACGGTCGCCGAGGTGATCACCGGAGCCGAAGAGGCCGAGTTGTCGTTCCGCGGCGCGGTCGGTGAATTAGACAGCGCCCGTGGGCCTTTCGTCGTCGTTGATCTCGGCGGTGGCTCGACAGAGATCGTGCTGGGCGCAGACCGGGTGATCGCGAGCTACTCGGCCGATATCGGCTGTGTCCGGCTGACCGAACGCTGCCTGCACTCGGACCCGCCGACGGCTGAGGAAGTGGATGCGGCGCGCGCGTTCGTGCGCGAGCGGCTGGGGCCCGCGCTGCGGTCCGTACCCGTCGAGGGAGCCCGGACCTGGGTCGGGCTGGCCGGTACGATGACCACGCTGTCGGCGCTGGCACACAACATGACGACGTATGATGCTGCGGCCATTCATCTTTCGCGGGTCTCCGGCGATGACTTGATGTCGGTGTGCGAGAGGCTGATCGGCATGACACGAGCGCAGCGCGTCGCGCTGCCGCCGATGCACGAGGGCCGCGCCGATGTGATCGGTGGCGGCGCGATCGTGGTGCAGGAGCTGGCCCGTGAGTTGCGCGCCCGGGCCGGCATCGACGAGTTGACCGT
>JAQIZT010000945.1:0-5000 GCA_029228515.1 Populus alba x Populus x berolinensis | reverse complement strand
AAAGAGCTATAAGTGTTCTTGCTCCCCCACGCTCTGGCTCCAGGGGTAGACACTACTAGGTCCCAGCTGTGCTCCCAGCTGTCACCCCTCCTGTCGTAAAAATTTCATTTCTGGTGTATTTTGAGCTGAAATTGTGCACATAGGCTCTGGCATTATTCCAATCGCAACTTTATAAATTTTCCCAGATTTTTTCCGAGTGTCGGGAAGTAGTATTTTATTTTATATTTTCCTACCATTGAAAAATCAAGGGAAATACGCACAAAAATAGGAAACGGCCCGGAATGACCCCAAATTTGGCTGGCAGCCTCACATAAAATATGATGATTTTACTGGATTGGTTTAATGTGGAACGCACGACGTGTTTTTGGCGGGATGCGAGATAAAACCGGCAGCGCGCTTGCTAGAGGCCAGCGACGTCGGGCTGGCCCCAGCAACGCGCCTAGCCTACTCCCGCGCGGGGGGCAGGCAAGAGCGCGCAGCTGCCCCAGGGCCCGCAAAGGCAGCCACCCCCGCGGGCAAGATAGCATAGCCAGCTAGGGGCAGGTCCTCCGCCGCTGCCTGATATTTCCCAGCCGCTTGGCATCGCTGCCAGGCTGCCACGGGCCCGAAGGCAGCCCCCCCGCGTGGCATAAGATAGCAAGCCAGCAGGGGCTGTCACCCGGCGCTGCCAGATATATTCCCACCGCTGGCATCGCTGCCGCTGCCAAAACGGGCCCCGAGAGGTCAGCCCCCCCCGCTGGGCAAGATAGCAAGCCAGCCAGGGGCTGTCCGCGCTCGCCGATAAATTTCCCAGCCGCTGGCAATCAGCTGACCTGCTGCCACAGGGCCTCGAAGGCTAGCCCCCCCGCTGGGCAAGGATAGCAAGCCCAGCAGGGGTCTGTCCCGCGCTGCCGATATTTCCCACCGCTGGCCATCGCTTGCCAGGCTTGCCCCGGGCCCGAAGCGCAGCCTCCCGCGGGCAAGATAGCAAGCACAGCAGGGGAGTCTTCCTGGTCCGACGCTGCCGGATATTTCCCACCGCTGGCATCGCATGCCGCTGCCACGGGCCCGAAGGCAGCCCCCCCCCGCGGGCAAGATAGCAAGCTCCAGCAGGGGGGCTGTCACACGCGCTGCCGATTATTTTCCCACCAGACGGCCCATCGCTGCCGCTTGCCCCGGGCCCGAAGGCAGCCCACCTCCGCGGGCTAATGATAGCAAGCCAGCATGGGGCTGTCCGCGCATGCCGAATATTTCCGCCACCGCTGGCCATCGCTATGCCTGCTGGTCCACGGGCCCGAAGGCAGCCCCCCTCGCGGGCAAGATACGCAATGCCAGCAAGGGGCTGTCCGCGCCGACATGCCAGATAGTATTCGCCAACCGCTGGCAATCGCTGCCGGCTGTCCACGTGGCTCCGAAGGCAGCCCCCCCATGCGGGCCAAGATAGCAAGCCAGCAGGGGCTGTTCCCGCGCTGCCGATATTTCCTCTCCACCGCTGGCATCGCTGTACCAGCTGCCACGGGCCCAGAAGGCAGCCCACCCGCGGGGCAAGATAGCAAGCCAGCAGGGGCTGTCCGCGCTGCCGATATTATTCCCACCGCTGGCATCGCTGGCCGCTGCCCCGGTTGCCCGAAGAGCACAAGCCCTTCCCCGCGGCCCAAAGATAGCAAGCCAGCCAGGGGGCTGTCCGCGCTGCCGATATTTTCCCCACCGACTGGCATCGCTTGCCGCTGCCACGGGCCCGAAGGCAGCCCCCCCGCGGGGCAAGATAGCAAGAAGACAGAGGGCTGTCCGCGCATGCCGTATATTTCCCGAACTCGCTGGCATCGGCCTGACCGCTGCCCCCGGGCCCGAAGGCTCAGACCCCCCGCCCCCCCCAGAAACACCGCGCGGACAAGAGTAGCAAGCCAGCAGGGCTGTCCGCGCTGCCGTCATTATTATTCCTCACCGCTGGGCATCGACTGCCGACTTTGCCACGGGCCGAAGGCAGGCCCCCCCAGCAGGGCAAGATAGCAAGCCAGCAGGGGCTGTCCGCGCTGCCGATATTTCCCACCTGCTCTGGCATCGCTGCCAGCGGCCACCTGCCCGAAGGCATCCCCCTCCCCGCGCAAGATAGCAAGCCAGCAGGGGCTGTCCGCGCTCGCTGCCGATATTTCCCAACCGCTGGCATCGCTGCCGCTGGCCACCAGGGGCCGGAAATGGCAGCCCCTCCCTGCGGGCAAGATAGCAAGGCCAGCAGGGGCTGTCCGCGCTGGCCGAATGTATTATCCACCCACCGCTGGCATCGCTGACCCGCTGCCACCGGGCACCCGAAAGGCAGCCCCCCCGCGGGTAAAGCAAGATAGCAAGCCAGGCAGGGGCTGTCCCGCGCTGACCTGAATAGATTATTTCCACCGGCTTGGCATCGCTGCCAGCTGCCGACGGGCCCGAAGGCAGCCCCCCCGCGGGCAAGATAGCAAGCCAGCAGGGGCTGTCCCGCGCTGCCCGATATTTCCTCAACCCGCTGGCAATCGCTGCCCGCTGGCCCCCCGGGCCCAGACGGCAAGCCCCCCCCGCGGGCAAGGATAAGCAAGCCAGATGAGGGCTGTCCCCGCGTCAGCCCCCGATTGCCGTGAGCCTACCCCCTAGACGAATTTTCCTGCCAGTCCCTGGCCAGCCCAAGGTCCAGCCCGAATGTTCGTCAACCAAATCTGGCGCTCCGATTTTTTCTTCCGCGACGTGCCTCCAGCGGCATTTACCGCGCTGAAAGTAATTGATCCGGATTTTTCCCACTGTTGTTATCAGCAGCCCCGCTGCCCTAACCTGCGTGTGCCTTAAGCCTCACCGCGCAGCAGGGGGGCAGGCAAGATCGCAGGGGCCAGGGGCCCGAAGGCAAGCCCCCCCCCCGCGGGTAATATAGCAAGGCAGCAGGGGCTGTCCCCGCGTCAGCCCCCGTTGCGCAGCGCGGCAGGGGAACCACTGACCGCGCGCCCAAGCGCCAATGGGCCCCATGGAGCCCAGGCCCTCAGGCCCAGGCCCCAGGCCCCAGCCCCAGGCCCCAGCGCCCAGCGCCAGCGCGGGCGCGGGCCGGGCGCGCGCGCGCGAGGCGCGCGGTGTGATTTTATAGGGCGGTGGTCGGAATCGGGTCGTCGCGGCCGGAAAAAGGGTCATCGATGGCGGCGTTACTTCGGGCCGTGAGGCCCCCCACGTTAGTCCGAGCGTAGCAGCAGCCCCGCGGCAGGCCTATGGGCGCCCAGCCACGCGCCCCCATGGCCACCCCCCTAAAGAGCTATAAGTGTTATTGCAGCTCTGGCAGGGGTAGACACTACTAGGTCCCAGCTGTCACCCCCCTCTAAAAAATTCATTTCTTGGTATTTTGAGCTGAAATTTTGCACATGGTTGGCAAAAATCCAATCCACCTTTATAAATTTTCCCAGATTTTTTCGAGGTCGGGAAGTATTTTTTTTTATTTTCCTACCATTGAAAATCAAGGAAATACGCAAAAATAGGAACCGGCCCGGAATGACCCCAAATTCGGCTGGCAGCAGCCTCACAAAAAATATGGCTGATTTTACTGGATTGGTTTCACGTGGAAGCACGACGTTTTCTTGGCGGGATGCGGGAAAAACCGGCAGCGCGCATGCGCGGCCAGCGGAGGAGCCCCGGGAAAACTCTTGCTTTCACGGTCTTGGCCTCCCCTCACCACCATGGCGGCCTCTAATCCCCCCCATCAGCAGTTGTAGCGATAGGGCAGTGATTTTGAACGACGCCGCCGGGTAATCGCACCCGGCCGACGCGGGGAGGAAGAGATCTCTTCTTCCAAGATAGCGAACAACACATCGGGAGTTATGTTGATAGGGCAGAGAATTGATGACTCGTTGCGGGCAGCCAGCTGATAGGGCCTCCAGCTGCACAAATCCGCGCTGCCGATTTTTCCGACGTTGCCGATTTGTCTGAACAGCCCCTCGTTCGTCCGCGCTGCCGATTCCAACACTGCCTGCTGTGTCTGAACAGCCCCTGTTTCGTCAGCGCGTCCCCTCGACGAATTTTTCCTGCCTGGCCTGGACAGCCCAGCGTCCAGCCCGTGTTCGTCACCAAATCTGCGCTGCCGATTTTCCCGACGGGCCTCCAGCTGCACAAATCCGCGCTGCCGATTTTTTCCACTGGTCGCTGCCGCTGCCCCTGCCCCAGCGTGCTGCTAGGCCCCCAGTCGTTTTCGTCACGCCTAGGACTATAACAGTCCGGACTCATCGCCAGCACCGGCTGCCGATTCTGCCGACTTCGCCGATTTCGTCGGCGCTGCCGATTCCAGCACTGCCCGCTGTGTCTGAACAGCCCCTGCTTCGTCAGCGCATCCCTTGACGATTTTTCCTGCCTGGCTGGACAGCCCAGCGTCCAGCCCATGTTCGTCAAAAAATCTGCGCTGCCGATTTTTCCCGCTGTGGGCATCGCTGCCGCTGCCCCAGCGTGTGCCTAGGCCCCCAGTCTTTTCGTCAAGCCTAGGACTATAAATCGTCCAGACTCATCGCCAGCACCGGCTGCCGATTCTGCCGACTTTGCCGATTTCGTCGGCGCTGCCGATTCCAACACTGCCCGCTGTGTCTGAACAGCCCTGCTTCGTCAGCGCATCCCCTTGACGAATTTTCCTGCCTGGCCTGGACAGCCCAGCGTCCAGCCCATGTTCGTCAAAAAATCTGCGCTGCCGATTTTTCCCGCTGTGGGCATCGCTGCCGCTGCCCCAGCGCGTATGCCTAGGCCCCAGTCTTTTTCGTCACGCCTAGGACTATAAACAGTCGGACTCATCGCCAGCACCGGCTGCCGATTTCTGCCGACTTCGCGATTTCGTCGGCGCTGCCGATTCCAGCACTGCCCGCTGTGTCTGAACAGCCCCTGCTTCGTCAGCGCATCCCCTTGACGATTTTCCTGCCTGGCCTGGACAGCCCAGCGTCCAGCCCATGTTCGTCAAAAAATCTGCGCTGCCGATTTTTTCCCGCTGTGGGCATCGCTGCCGCTGCACAGCGCGTGCCTAGGCCCCCAGTCTTTTT
>JAQIZT010000944.1:7500-12887 GCA_029228515.1 Populus alba x Populus x berolinensis | reverse complement strand
GCATCGCTGCCGCTGCCCCGGGCCCGAAGGCAGCCCCCGCGGGCAAGATAGCAAGCCAGCAAGGGGCTGTCCGCGCTGCCGATATTTCCCACGCTGGCATCGCTGCCGCTGCCACGGGCCCGAAGGCAGCCCCCCCGCGGGCAGATAGCAAGCCAGCAGGGGCTGTCCGCGCTGCCGATATTTCCCACCGCTGGCATCGCTGCCGCTGCCCCGGGCCCGAAGGCAGCCCCCCCGCGGCAAGATAGCAAGCCAGCAGGGGCTGTCCGCGCTGCCGATATTTCCCACCGCTGGCATCGCTGCCGCTGCCCGGGCCGAAGGCAGCCCCCACGCGGGCAAGATAGCAAGCCAGCAGGGGCTGTCCGCGCTGCCGATATTTCCCACCGCTGGCATCGCTGCCGCTGCCCGGGGCCCGAAGGCAGCCCCCCGCGGGCAAGATAGCAAGCCAGCAGGGGCTGTCCGCGCTGCCGATATTTCCCACCGCTGGCATCGCTGCCGCTGCCCGGGCCCGAAGGCAGCCCCCCGCGGGCAAGATAGCAAGCCAGCAGGGGCTGTCCGCGCTGCCGATATTTCCCACCGCTGGCATCGCTGCCGCTGCCCCGGGCCCGAAGGCAGCCCCCCGCGGGCAAGATAGCAAGCCAGCAGGGGCTGTCCGCGCTGCCGATATTTCCCACCGCTGGCATCGCTGCCGCTGCCCCGGGCCCGAAGGCAGCCCCCCGCGGGCAAGAGCAAGCCAGCGGGGCTGTCCGCGCTGCCGATATTTCCCACGCTGGCATCGCTGCCGCTGCCCCGGGCCCGAAGGCAGCCCCCCCGCGGGCAAGATAGCAAGCCAGCAGGGGCTGTCCGCGCTGCCGATATTTCCCACCGCTGGCATCGCTGCCGCTGCCCGGGCCCGAAGGCAGCCCCCCCGCGGGCAAGATAGCAAGCCAGCGGGGGCTGTCCGCGCTGCCGATTTTTCCCACTGCTGGCATCGCTGCCGCTGCCCCGGGCCCGAAGGCAGCCCCCCCGCGGGCAAGACAGCAAGCCAGCGGGGGCTGTCCGCGCTGCCGATTTTTCCCACTGCTGGCATCGCTGCCGCTGCCCCGGGCCCGAAGGCAGCCCCCCCGCGGGCAACGACAGCAAGCCAGCAGGGGCTGTCCGCGCTGCCGATTTTTCCCACTGCTGGCATCGCTGCCGCTGCCCCGGGCCCGAAGGCAGCCCCCCGCGGGCAACGACAGCAAGCCAGCGGGGGCTGTCCGCGCTGCCGATTTTTCCCACTGCTGGCATCGCTGCCGCTGCCCCGGGCCCGAAGGCAGCCCCCCCGCGGGCAAGACAGCAAGCCAGCGGGGGCTGTCCGCGCTGCCGATTTTTCCCACTGCTGGCATCGCTGCCGCTGCCCCGGGCCCGAAGGCAGCCCCCCCGCTGGGCAAGAAAGCAAGCCAGCAAGGGTCTGTCCGCGCTGCCGAATTTTCCCACCGCTGGCATCGCTCACGCCAAGCTGCCCCGGGCCCGAAGGCAGCCCCCCCGCGGGCAACGATAGCAAGCCAGCATGGGCTGTCCGCGCTGCCGATATTTCTCCCACCGCTGGCATCGCTGCCTGCTGCCCCGTGCCCGACGGCAGCCCCCACCCAGCAGGGCAAAGATAGCAAGCCAGGCAGGGGTCTGTCCCCGCGTCAGCCCCCGTTGCCGTGAGCCTACCCCCTAGACGAATTTTCCTGCCAGGCCTGGCCAGCCCAGCGTCCAGCCCGTGTTCGTCAACACATCTGCGCTGGAGGCCGATTTTCCGCGGACGGGCCTCCAGCGGCATTTACCCGCGCTGCCGATTTTTCCCACTGCTGTTTCGCTGCCTCTATCGCTGCCCCAGCGTTGTGCCAGCCTCACCCGCGCGGGAGGCAGGCAAGAGCGCAGGGGGCCAAGGCCCGAAGGCAGCCCCCCGCGGGTAAGATAGCAAGCCAGACACAGGGTCTGTCCCCGAGTCAGCCCCCGTTGCGCAGTACGCGGCAGGGGAACCACTGCCGCGCGCTAAGTTCGAATCGTGCGCGCAGCCCAATTTTTTTATACGCCCAAGAGCCCAAGGGCCCCCAAGGGCCCCAGCCGCTCAGCGCCCAGGCCCCAGCGCCCCAGCGCCCCAATCGCCCAGCGCAGCGCAGCGCGGGCGCGGGCGGGCGCGGCGCGCATGCGAGGCTACACGCAAGGCGTGTGATTTTTATAGGGCGGTGGTCGGAATCGGGTCGACGCCGGCCGGAAAAAACGGGTCATCGATGGCGGCAGTTACTTCGGGCCCGTGAGGCCCCCCACGTTAGTCCCGAGCTAGCAAGCAGCCCCCGCGGCAGGCCTATGGGCGCGCAGCCGAGGCGCTCCCCAAGGCCACCCCCCTAAAGATCTATAATTGTTATTGCAGCTTCTGGCAGGGGTAGACACTACTAGGTCCCAGCTGTCACCCCCCCTCTAAAAAATTCATCTCTTGGTATTTTGAGCTGAAATTACTTGCAACATAGGTTTGGCAAAAATCCAATCCACCTTTATAAATTTTCCCAGATATTATTTCGAGGTCGGAAGGTATTTTTTTTTATTTTCCTACCATTAAAAATCAAGGAAATACGCCAAAAATAGGAACCGGCCCTGATGATACCCCAAATTCGGCTGGCAGCCTCACAAAAATATGGCTGATTTTACTGGATTGGTTTCACAGCGGAAAGCACACGTTTTCTTGGCGGAATGCGGAGGAAAACCGGCAGCGCGCATGCCGCGGACCAGCGGAAGGATCCTCCGTGAGAACTCTTGCTTTCCCGGTCTTGGCCTCTCCCTCACCACCATGGCAGGCCTCTAATCCCCCCCATCAGCAGTTGTAGCCGATAGGGCAGGTGATTTGAACGACGCCGCCGGGTAACCGCACCCGGCCAGACGCGGGGAGGAAGAGATCTCTTCTTCCCAAGATTAGCGAACAACCACATCGGGAGTTTATGTTGATAGGGCAGAGAATTTAGAATGACTCGTTGCGGGCAGCCAGCTGATAGGGCCTCCAGCAGCACAAATCCCCTGCTGCCGATTTTTCCGACGTTGCCGATTTTGTCCTGAACACCCCCTCGTTCGACCCCCGCGCTGCCGATTCCCAACACTGCCTGCTTGTGTCTGAACAGCCCCTGTTTCGTCAGCGCGTCCCCTCGACGAATTTTACATGCTTTCCTTGACAGCCCAGCGTCCAGCCCGTGTTTTCGTTCACCAATCTGCGCTGCCGATTTTCCGCCGACGGAGCCTCTCAGCTGCACAAATCCGCGCTTGCCCCCGATTTTACTTCCCACTGTTGCAATCGCTGCCGCTTGCCCTGCCCCAGCGGGTTGCCTAGGCCCCCCAGTGTCGTTTTCGTCACGCCTAGGACTATAAACAGTCCGGACTCAAATCGCCAGCACCGGCTGCCGATTCTGCCGACTTAAAAGCGCTCGCCGATTTCGTCGGCGCTGCCAGATTCCAGCACTGCCCGCTGTGTCTGAACAGCCCCCTGCTTCGTCAGCGCAATCCCATGACGAATTTTCCTTCCTGGCCTGGACAAGCCCACCGTCCAGCCCATGTTCGTCAAAAAGATCCTGCGCTGCCGATTTTTCCCCCGCTGTTGGCAACGCTGAATGCCTGCTGCCGCCAGGCGCGTGCCTATAGGCCCCCAGTCTTTTTCCGTCACGCCTAGGACTATAAACATTCCGGACCTCATCGCCGAGCACCGGCTGCCGATTTCTGCCGGACATCGGCCGATTTCGTCGGCGCTGAAAAGCCGGATTCCAGCACTGCCCGCTGTGTCAGAACCGCCCCTGCTGTCGTCAGCGCATCCCCTTGACGAATTTTCCTGCCTGGCCTGGACAGCCCAGCTGTCCAGCCCATGTTCGTCAAAAAACATCTGCGCTGCCCGATTTTTTTCCCGCTTGGGGATCGCTGGCCGCTGCACCCAGCGCGTGCCTAGGCCCCCAGTCTTTTTTTTCGTCACGCCTAGGACTATAAACAGTCCAGACTCATCGCCAGCACCGGCTGCCGAGATATCTGCCGACTTTGCCGGATTTCGTACGGCGCTGCCGATTCCCAAGCACATGCCCCTGTGTCTGAACACCCCCCTTGCCTTCGTCAGCGTCATCCCCTTAACGAATTTTCCTGCCTTGTCCTGGACACAGCCCAGCGTCCACCCATGTAATCGACAAAAAATCATGCGCTGCCGATTTTGTTTCCGCCCCCGCTGTTGTCATCGCTGGACGCTAGCCCCCCGCGGCGTGCCTAGGCCCCCCAGTCTTTTCGTCAACGCCTAGGACTATAAACAGTCCGGACTCAATAGCCAGCACACAGCGTGCCGATTCTGCCTACCTCTCGCCGATATTCGACGGCGCAAGTGCCGATTCCGAGCACTGCCTGCTGTGTCCTGAGAAACAGCCCCTGCTTGTTCGTCAGGCCGCATCCCCTTGACGAATTTTTCCTGCCTGGCCTGGACAGCCCAGCGTCCAGCCATGTTCGTCAAAAAAACCTAATCTGCGCTGCCAGATTTTTTCTCCCTAGCTGTGGGGCCTTCGCTGCCGCTGCCCCAGCGCGTGCCTAGAGCCACCCAGTCCTTTTTCGTCACGCCTAGGACTATAAACATCAGAACTCATCGCCAGCACCGGCTGCCGTATTCTGCCACTGTCGCCGATTTCGTCAGTCGCTAAAAGGCCGATTCCCAGCACTGCCCGCAGTGTCTGAACAGCCCCTAGCTTCGTGCAAGCGCAGTCCCCTTGACGATTTTTCCTTCCTGCCTGGACAGCCCCATAGTTCGTCAAAAATCATGCGCTGCCGATTTTTCCCACTGTTGGCATCGCTGCCACATGCGCAGCGTGTGCCTAGGCACCCCCAGTCCTTTTTCGTCAAGCCTAGGACTAATAATCGACGGACTCATCCGCCACAACGGCTTGCCGATTCTGACGACTTGGCCGATTTCGTCGGCGACATCCCCTTCGACGAATTTATCCTAGGGCCCCTGTCCTGGACAACCCCAGCGTACCAGCCCATGTTCGTCAAGCAATCAGCGCTTACCGATCTTCCCCGACGGGCCTGCAGCTTGCACAAAAAAAATTTTGCCTTCCCCCGCTGCCGATCTTCCCCTTTGGTGGCATGGCAGCCACTGCCCCCGATGTCTAGACCAACAGTCTTTCTCCTTCAAGCCTTGGACTATCCAGTCCCGAGATCCCGGGAGCGCTGCCCGATCCCATCCCATCCCAGCCGCCGCGACGCCGTGAGCCCCAAGAGGGCCGGGGGGGGACGAATCGGAGCGACATGGGGCTGAAATCTCATGTTGATCGTGGCAGCAAGGCCACTCTGCCAATTACAATACCACCCGATCGCGTATTTAGGGAAGAGGTCCAGTCTGCAAAGGATTCTACCGCGCCCGCTCGGTGGGAATT
>JAQIZT010000943.1:0-2500 GCA_029228515.1 Populus alba x Populus x berolinensis | reverse complement strand
CAAGACAGCAAGCCAGCGGGGGCTGTCCGCGCTGCCGATTTTTCCCACTGCTGGCATCGCTGCCGCTGCCCCGGGCCCGAAGGCAGCCCCCCCGCGGGCACGACAGCAAGCCAGCGGGGGCTGTCCGCGCTGCCGATTTTTCCCACTGCTGGCATCGCTGCCGCTGCCCCGGGCCCGAAGGCAGCCCCCCGCGGGCACGACAGCAAGCCAGCGGGGGCTGTCCGCGCTGCCGATTTTTCCCACTGCTGGCATCGCTGCCGCAGAGTGTGCGTAGCCTCTCCCGCGCGGGGGGCAGGCAAGAGCGCAGGGGGGCAAGGCCCGAAGGCAGCCCCCCCGCGGGTAAGATAGCCAGCCAGCAGGGGCTGTCCCCGCGTCAGCCCCCGTTGCGCAGCGCGGCATGGAAATCATTGCCGCGCGCGCGCGCGCCCAATCGCCCAAGAGCCCAAGGGCCCCCAAGGGCCCCAGGCCCTCAGGCCCCAGCGCCCCAGCGCCAAGCGCAGACGCGGGCGCGGGCGCGGGCGGGCGCGCGCGCGCGTGTGATTTTTATAGGGCGGTGGTCGGAATCGGGTCGTCGCCGGCCGGAAAACGGGTCATCGATGGCGGCGTTACTTCGGGCCGTGAGGCCCCCCACGTGTGTAGCAGCAGCTCGCAAATCCCCCGCGGCAGGCCTATGGGCGCCAGCCAGCGCGCCCCATGGCCAGTCGGGGGGCACCCCCCTAAAGAGCTATAAGTGTTATTGCAGCTCTGGCAGGGGCAGACACTACTAGGTCCCAGCTGTCACCCCCCCTCTAAAAAATTCATTTCTTGGTATTTTGAGCTGAAATTTTGCACATAGGTTGGCAAAAATCCAATCCACCTTTATAAATTTTCCCAGATTTTTTCGAGGTCGGGAAGTATTTTTTTTTATTTTCCTACCATTAAAAATCAAGGAAATACGCAAAAATAGGAACCGGCCCGGAATGACCCCAAATTCGGCTGGCAGCCTCACAAAAATATGGCTGATTTTACTGGATTGATTTCACGTGGAAAGCATGACGTTTTCTTGGCGGGATGCGGGAAAACCGGCAGCGCGCATGCCGCGGCCACCGGAGGAGCCCCGGGAAAACTCTTGCTTTCACGGTCTTGGCCTCCCCTCACCACCATGGCCGGCCTCTAATCCCCCCATCAGCAGTTGTGGCCGATAGGGCAGTGATTTGAACGACGCCGCCGGGTAATCGCACCCGGCCGACGCGGGGAGGAAGAGATCTCTTCTTCCAAGATAGCGAACAACACATCGGGAGTTATGTTGATAGGGCAGAGAATTGAATGACTCGTTGCGGGCAGCCAGCTGATAGGGCCTCCAGCTGCACAAATCCGCGCTGCCGATTTTTCCGACGTTGCCGATTTGTCTGAACAGCCCCTCGTTCGTCCGCGCTGCCGATTCCAACACTGCCTGCTGTGTCTGAACAGCCCCTGTTTCGTCAGCGCGTCCCCTTGACGAATTTTCCTGCCTGGCCTCGACAGCCCAGCGTCCAGCCCGTGTTCGTCAACAAATCTGCGCTGCCGATTTTCCCCGACGGGCCTCCAGCTGCGGATCTCCGCGCTGCCGATTTTTCCCACTGTTGGCATCGCTGCCGCTGCCTAGGCCCCCAGTCTTTTTCGTCACGCCTAGGACTATAAACAGTCCAGACTCATCGCCAGCACCGGCTGCCGATTCTGCCGACTTCTCCCATTTCGTCGGCGCTGCCGATTCCAACACTGCCCGCTGTGTCTGAACAGCCCCTGCTTCGTCAGCGCATCCCCTTGACGATTTTTCCTGCCTGGCCTGGACAGCCCAGCGTCCAGCCCATGTTCGTCAAAAAATCTGCGCTGCCGATTTTTCCCACTGTTGGCATAGCTGCCACTGCCCCAGTGTGTGTCTAGGCCCCCAGTCGTTTCCGTCAAGCCTGGGACTATAAATCGTCCGGACTCATCGCCAGCACCGGCTGCCGATTCTGCCGACTTCTCCGATTTCGTCGGCGCTGCCGATTCCAACACTGCCTGCTGTGTCTGAACAGCCCCTGTTTCGTCAGCGCGTCCCCTTGACGAATTTTCCTGCCTGGCCTAGACAGCCCAGCGTCCAGCCCGTGTTCGTCAACAAATCTGCGCTGCCGATTTTCCCCGACGGGCCTCCAGCTGCGGATCTCCGCGCTGCCGATTTTTCCCACTGTTGGCATCGCTGCCGCTGCCTAGGCCCCCAGTCTTTTTCGTCACGCCTAGGACTATAAACAGTCCAGACTCATCGCCAGCACCGGCTGCCGATTCTGCCGACTTCTCCCATTTCGTCGGCGCTGCCGATTCCAACACTGCCCGCTGTGTCTGAACAGCCCCTGCTTCGTCAGCGCATCCCCTTGACGATTTTTCCTGCCTGGCCTGGACAGCCCAGCGTCCAGCCCATGTTCGTCAAAAAATCTGCGCTGCCGATTTTTCCCACTGTTGGCATAGCTGCCACTGCCCCAGTGTGTGTCTAGGCCCCCAGTCG
>JAQIZT010000942.1:0-12927 GCA_029228515.1 Populus alba x Populus x berolinensis | reverse complement strand
CTTTGCTCTTCAAGTTCTTTCCCACTTCGCAGTGTGATCACACAAAACATTTTTTTTGGATTCATGCTTGGGAGGGCAACTTTCCATTCATTTATGCCTTTAATTTCCTTACACTTAAAGCTAGTGCTCCATTGCTTCTTTAAGTTGTAAATTCTTGACCTTGTTTCCTGTTGCAAAGACATGACATTTTGTTACAAGGTCACTTTGTTAAAAGCCATAAGTTTTCATCATATCATGATATCATTATTTGTATGACCTATAACAATGAATTTTATTAAGGTAGGGGGCTGAATCTCGCTTGATAATTCTGTTGGGGTTTGAAATCTAAGGAAACTATCGGCCTTTGATTGCTTGTTGAGGCAGGGTTTCTATAGCTGTAAGTTTGGATGATCTCATCCATCCTGGATTGTTACGCGTTGGAAAAGAGATCATCTTACTTACGCTTGGGTTTGGCGGTTGTCCATTGATATGCACAATCAACTGCATTATATGACGCATTGTTGGCAACATCATTGAAGCCATATCCTTATAATAGAGCGTATGCGACAAACTTTAACATGTTGTACATTTGCAAACAGCCAAAGTACACAAAAAAAGTAAGATTCAATTAACTTTATTTTCAAGGTTAAAAATACTTACCTCATTTACTCGTTTTGTCTTGGGAAGTCTCCAAATGAGTGGCCAAATTGTTTGGAGTTGGCTACCATATTTGGAGATCAATTGGCATGCAACCTTAAGTGTCTTATCTACCAATTTTCGTTCACTTACCGCATCAATGATACTGCGGTATAGTAGGCAATAGTCCTTCATTAGAACATATTGACATGAGTAGCTGATTAAGTATCTGATGATGAGGGCATTGAATGCATTTTAGGTTTAGTTTTTCAAATCTTTTCCCTATACTCGGTAGAGTGTCTCGTCATGAGATTGATTGATTACCACATATTTATTTTTTTATGTTGGAGTCTCGAGAGGATGGGAAATAACTTTTATGTATAAAACCAGACTTGAGCTTGAAGTGCGACTATTGTTGTCCATGTTTATGCTTTATTGGTTGATTCTCTATGTTAGAAGCAGCGAGCTCCTTGATGTTCGTGTCTGTTGTCGTGCAACAACGCAATGGTGTTGACGTGAGCTTCTTTTCGAAAACTTCGTAAAGTGTTCTCTATTTCAAGATCTGTATGCACTTGTCTCTGGTTAGTAGAACGGGTTATAAGCGTAAATGCCAACGAAAACTCAAAGAAACCAACCATATAAGAGATTAAAGTTAGTACAAATTGAACGTAAATCGTACGCTAAAAAACAAAAAACTGCCTTAAAACCCTAAAAAACAATGGAATTTAGCCTAGCGGTTTGACTAGTGGCCAGAGGCAATAAGTCCTGTATAGAACGTCATTTCCCTTTAAGCATAAAAAATTAGTTTGGAACAGTAATTGTAACGTATTGTCTATAGTACCGTCACAAGAAAAAGAAAATGTTTCTCTTTCTTTTTTTTTTGTTTCAAACAAAATAAATAACAATCACAACAAATAAAAATCACAGCACAAAAATCACTTCCTCGACAACGACGCCAGAATTTTATTACAATTGTCGTGGTTAGCAACTAATTAATTACCCTAACTTAAATAAATAAGATAGTATAGAGAAAGCCCAAAGCGGTCGATATTAGAGGGGAGTTTTAGTTCATTATTTTTATATGATATACGCTTGTGGCAATTGAATGAGGGGGGAATATTGTGCAAGTTATCTATGGCTATAGTAACAGAAAGAAACAATCAATGCTAAATCAATAAAGAAAACAAAAATTATCAAGAAAAACAAACCTTGGTTGCAAGTAAAACATCTCTACAGAAATCAAAACTGATTATAAAAATTAACGTCAATTTTTACTCCCGAACATCTATATTTTCTTATGTTTATTAGTTAACAGATCCATTGTATTATAATTAATCTTAACCAATCAAATAAACCACAATGTCCACGCTAGTAATTTAATTTAATAGCAGCCTTAAAAACCACGATGAGTGGATTCATTTAGATAACCATAACTGTCCACGGTTCCATGTGTGATTCCATTCGATCGAATGTTCTTCCTATGCATTACTAATCTGGATCACCCTATAATTTTATTAATAATCTCAGATTCTATCACAAGTTTATGTTACCATATACTCTCGGTTTTGATTAGGCAAACTTAGCAATATATTGTACACAATAATAACTTTAGCAGTACTCTCTAACAATTAAAATAATCAATCTTTGAAAATAAGCAAAGGAGAACAAACTTAATTTATTCATCATATAAAATAAAAACAAAAGGTAAATTAAATTCTTATAAGTTCTTGAAAATCCGAAGGTTTATGTGTCCTTGCACATAAGAAAACGAGGTTTAGCATTGCATATCTATTAAACAATATCAAAAAGAACAGAAAAATGCATGAATTCAGGTTTGGGAGGAAAAGGGGCGTTTTTGCTCTCTTGGCTAGCTGCCCTTCTTAACTTTAATTCTCTTGCATATTATATCACTAGGAAACCCTAATCACTTTTCTAACAAAAAATAGTCATTTCACTAGGTAGACAATTTACATTTAAGTAGTTCAATTAACTTATTTTCTAAAATCTTCAAGCTTTGACTTGTTATTTATGGAGACTAAATTGATGAAAATAAAGATTTGGATGTCGGTTTGGATGCTTTGGGAAGTAATTTGGACTTGTTTTTTCTCAAAATAATTTGCTGGGTAGAATTCATGTGGCATCTTTAGCAAAATCATTATTTCTATCATATGTGCTCATTGTATGCTCTAGGGATTTTTGGCATTGATGTAGGTCTTCAAGTCAGGAATCTTTGAGTTTGCATCAAATGGATTTCTCTAGCTCAAGTTATTCACGTCTGAATGGCCAAAGGTCAATACTAGCAGAATGTGAGATTTTTCTTTGATATTTAGGCTGTCGATATCAGAACCTCTATCTTTTTTTCCATGCCATACATGTACAAAATATATATGGATTTATGCTTTCTAAATGCCATTGGATCAACTTCATTTCTGACATCCTTGAGCTCAAGCTCTACACCATAACTTCAATTGAAGGTCGAATCTGCCAATTATCTGACAATTTACTTCTTTTTGAATCTTACATTCCAAAAAAAATGCCTTCAAAACATTTAAACAGTGTATATCAATGCATTATATATATTATATATAGGGGAAATACTAGGTAATTATGGGTAAAGCAATCAAATAATTTGAGTTTGCATAATATAAGGTGCTTAACTACTTAATAGTTTCACCAGTTCCAAAAAATGCTCCAGAATGCAATCTCGCGCTCAAATCCCCTTTATGACAACAAGATTTCAACTCATTATCAAATCATTCATTTGATTCAAGAACTACATCTCAGTTCCTTAATTCAATATAATACATAACCTTTAAATCCAGGATAATTTCACAAGCAAACACAACCCCTTCATGTTTTACATTGTATTTCCCATGTTTATCTCATCTATCCAAACTATATTTTAATTTAACACCATAACACTTTTCTCATTCATACATAACTAACAACCTTTTAAATTATCAATGTTCTAAATACAATTTTTGTTATGAGTATACATCTCTTACACATTAATTCCACTTCTTTATTTGTTCCTACCTTTTTTATATATGTTGCTTTCATCATTTAACATGAATTGTTAATGTAGTTCTTCTTATAGAATGATAACATTTTTCTTCTTTTTTCACTTGTGAAAATTTTAGCCATCTCATGGCAACATTTTTGATTTCTTTATCTACCCATTAATTTCACATTTATTGTCTAATCATATGTCACATATAAAAATTTAAGATTTTCAGGGACTATCGTTCATATTATTTAAAATCTTAAACATGGAATATATGTTCATTCATACATGTTTTAAGTTTGTAAGACATTGCTTTAACTTCAGTTTCTCTCATTACAATACATTTATTTATCATCACAGATCGCATCTTATTCCGCACGCTAAAACACACACCACCCTTTCAACATCAACAACAAATTCATGCCAACTTGTATCCATTAAATCCCTGTTCGATCAATATTAACCTAAATATACCTTTAAGCTACTGTATAAGAATTCCCATTAACATTTTTTATTTCATGTTTGAGTATAATGGCATTTAGAACCATAAGCTTGATGTCTTTCTCTCAAAGTGCAGGAGTGTTGATGTAATAAATAAACCCCGGTAAAACCGGGGCTAGAATCAAAGAGAGGTTACTTGTATAAATTATAAATAACGATACAACAACTCAATAACTAAACAATAATAATAATAATAATAATAATAATAATATATAATAATCATAATAATAATAATTA
Organism: Populus alba x Populus x berolinensis; assembly: GCA_029228515.1. Taxonomy (NCBI): domain Eukaryota; kingdom Viridiplantae; phylum Streptophyta; class Magnoliopsida; order Malpighiales; family Salicaceae; genus Populus; species Populus alba x Populus x berolinensis. Next base: position 8,570 of record JAQIZT010000942.1, on the reverse strand, counting down.
AATAATAATAATAATACTTTGTACGTTGGCATTGTTATTATTGAGAACTGATCTAAAAGATCGGGTTACAGGTTCTCAACCCTAATGTATTGATTTTATGAAAAGATCAAAGAGAGAGTTATATATAATATACCCAAAGATTTCTGATGTGAAAATGAACAATGCAAGGACCAATAGATGTTCGGATCCTTGTTCAAACACAGAGTATACTTAATGTATAATAAAATATAACAAGAATGTTAATTGTAGTAGTAGTAGTAGTAGTTAGTTGGAGGTAAAAAAAGAGATGATGAAGAAGAGGAAAAAGTTATTGAGAACTTTGAGATGGAAGATTAAAATGTAAGGATATAAACAATTATAAAAACAAATGTCAAGGTTAGAGGATCCCACTAATGGTATTTCAAACAAGTATCGTATAAAAACTCTTATTACTCAACTTGAAATCCTCTTACGAAAGGTGGTTCTAATCCAGATTATAAATAGCTTTACATGATTGCATTAATTGTCTTTTTCGAATAATGCTAATCCACTTTAAAATGTTGTCAGGCATTCATGATCTTTACTTGAAAAAATTAACAAACAAATCAATTTCCTTTTATAGCTCAGGTGTCGGTTATCCCATATAGTATGGGCTATGTAATGTGCCATGTATTTTTTCTGTACCAAAGTGTTATACACTAAAAATCTAGTTTAACAATTTAACAAGCAAAAGTATTAAAAGTGAACAAGATAAACAAATATAAAACATGTTAATAATAAGCATTAAAGTCCCTTGTTCAGTTTATACTATACTTACTTATTACACACATTAGTGTACCCTTTTCACCTGGACATAATAGAATTACGCCTAAACATTAATTGAAAGAAAGAAATATAAATAAATAAGATAAGGAACATTAATTATACAAATCAAGAAAAATGGGAAATGAAGAGCATAAACAAGAGATTAATATAATCATACATATAAAACTTAAACAGTACAAACATAAAAGAGAGCAAGAGCATGATCTTGATTTGAACACCAAGATGCCTTAATGAATGGAAAATGACTCCTGTTATAGGCCAAATTTTGAAACTATTGATTTGATGAATTATTGTTGAGTGGGTGGGTCACTTCTTGAATTGGAAAAAAATCCCTTATCTTCTTGTATGAATAAAACGTCATTGCATACATTATGAACTGGAAACCATATGTACGCATGAAAAGTTCTTGGAAATTCTCTGATTTTTCTAGGAATAAAAAAGTTGAGGTCATTTGGACTTCTAGAACTCAAGATACGGCTGTTGAACACGGAACAAATGTTCTGGGTTGCAAGATAGATTCTGGCTTCTCCGTTCGTTGTTACTATAATTTGGACTTGAAAACGCCCTTCTTAGATCTCTGGTGTCCACATGAAAGTTGTAGGCCTATGTTTTTACCAAATCTGCTGTTAAAAATTTGGATCATTTGGACATCTAAAACACGTAGATATGACCCATTTACCAAACAGTGTTCTAGTTTGGACTACACCAACATCTCTTTCTTAAGTTTCATCCTTCTTTATCTTCAAAATTTCAGTTGTTGAATTCATTCAATCAATACTTTGATTTTATGTGATACAGTCTGCATTTAAGATGAACATTTACCACTATATTACGGGGATATCTTATAGTACATGTTTTAGATAAGGAGTTATTGATACTTGAAGTGCAAAATGATGATATAAAAAAATCAAACTTGATAATACATGCACTCTTTAGCTATGTCTATTCGCTGAAGCTAGTCATGTAGTTAGCTGAAGCTAATCTTTTATTTCATCTTGGTCTTCCACTTAGGGTGCCAGTAGCAAATCCTGGTCATCCACTTATTGGTGCCATTAGCTGAAGATATATCATTTATTCATCCCAGACTTCCTCTTGGATGACATTAGCCATAGCTAATCATTGGTTCATCTTGGTCATCCACTTAGGATGCTATTAGCTGTAGCTAGTCATTTATTATCCTAGTCAGCCATTCAGATGTCATTACCGAAGTTAATCAAGGGTTTGTCCACGGTCAATACGTCGGGATGCCATTAGCTCGAAGCTAGTTATTCATTTGTCCCCCCGTCATCCATCTCCCGGTAGTGCCGTTAGCCGAAGATAATCAATTTTTTTCATCTCGGACATCCACTTTGGATGCCATTTGCCATAGTTAATCATGTCGTTTTATCCCAAATCATCCACTTAGGGTGCTATTAGTTGTAGCTGCTCATTTATTTGTCGCGACCCATCCTTTTGGATGCTTGCTATAGCCGAAGGCTAATCAATGATTTGTCTCTGTCATCTATTCGGATGCTCACTAGCCAAAGCTAATCAATGATTTGTCTCATTAATCATTCTAGATGAAATTAGCGAAGCTAATCAAATCATTTGTCTCGGTTCATCCATTCGGATGCACCGGTCATCCCTTCGGGTGCCATTAGTCGAAGCTAATCATTTATTTGTCCGTCCATCCATTCAAATAGTGCCATTAGCAGAAGCTAATAATTTATTCATCTCGGACATTCACACTTTGGATGCCATTAGCACATAGTTAATTTCATTTGTTTATCCCAGTCATCCACTTTAAGGGTGCTATTAGTTGTAGCTAGTCATTGATTGTTCCCGACCATCCATTTGGAGGCTATTATGTGAAGCTAATAAATGAATTTGTCTCTGTCAATCCATTCGTATGCCCACTAGCCAATGCTAATCAATGATTTGTCTCAATTCATCTCATTCAGAGTTTGGCAGTAGCCGAAGCTAATCAATCATTTGTCTCGGTCATCCATTCGGTATGCCTCGGTCATCCACTTCGGGTTGCACATTAGCCGAAGCTAATCATTTATTCTGTCACCAGTCATCACATTTAGATGACAGTAGCCGTAGCTAATCATTCATATGTCCCGGACCATCCCTTTGGATTGCCATTAGCCACAAAGCTATTCATCATCAATTCAAATGTTCACTGAGTGGGTGATTTATGAAATCAGCTATATCATGGTAATATCCCTTGAATTGCTCATTCAAATACGATTCATAACAACTTGACATTCACTTCAACATAATAGCAGAACCCTTCATGATACATCTTACAGGTGTTTCATAATAGTTTAACATTCAATAACCACAATAATAAATCCTTCAGACAACTCATACACCTTGTGTCACAATTACGTCAAATTAAAATACAACAGTAGATTCCTTTGTAATACTCATTACTACCATTCATCAGCAATCCGAATTCATAAGAGCCCAATCAACTTCTCTGAGTCGGTTTAATATTCATCACAACACAATAATATATCCATCCGAAACAGTTCAATTTCAGAACATTAATCATTTTCATTATTGTTTCAACATTTAATAATACTTGATCAACATTTCATGTCGTAACAATCATCAAGATTTCAATCAAACACTCATTATTTTTTTTTTTTCTTTTCATTTGTTGTATCCTCTCATTCAACAAGGATTTAATAAATATATCATCAAGTAAATCATTTCCGACATTATAAACATTCATAAGAGAAAAAGGTAGAAAACCACCTACCTGTTCCATCTACAATTACTGTCCTTGTTCTGATGATGGGCCAATCCCGGCCACACCACCTAAGACATAAATTGCCAAATCAACTATATTTTGCATCCTCAAATCCACATTCATCATCATACCTTATTATATGCATACATTATGTCCACATTTCAAGTGTTCCACATTTTTTACACCTTCATACAATGAAATTGTTCGCCAAGCATTTAAATTATTTATGACTAGGGATTCTAATGTAGAGTATCGGCAGTGAAAAACTAGTTTGCTACTAACCACACCCCCCCCCCTCTCCCCCCCCCCTCAATTCGGTTGCGAATCTGCTTTGCTATAGGATGCACAGCTCTGGCAACAAAAACTTAATTCACTGAAGGCACTTCAATTTCAACAACGAATGCTACTTCGCTGTAGCCAACATACTCTTCCAACAACGAATGCTTAATTTGCTGCATGGAACTCAATATAGACAGCGAATCGCAAATTTCATTGCACGAGTCAATACTGTTTTAACAGTGAACGCTGATTCATTGCAGAACAACTCAATCTTCAGCAGCGATTGCTAATTCACTACAGTCAACACACTCTCAGCAGTGAATGCTGATTCACTGACATACAACTCGATTTGTGGCAGTGAATCACAAATTCGCTGCAGAACTCACAATTCAACAGCGAATACTAATTCGCTGCCGAGAACTCAGGTTTGGCAGTGGAATCAAAAAATATGCTGTGTATAACAAAATCTAACTTTGGGTGAATGAATCACATATTCGCTGTAGACAACTCAACTTTGCCAGTGAATCACAAATTCACTGTAGCACACAAATTTCGTTGGCAACGAATTTGCTAATTCGATGCAAACAACTCAATTTCAGCACCTGGTCATAAATTCATTGTAACCAATACAAACTTCGAAAACGAATCATAAAAATTCTGTTGTTTAGAACACTCAATTATAGGTAGCGTGTTGTTAAATTCGCTGAGGACAACTCCTAGTTTTGATAGCGAATCACATAATTTGCTGACAGAACACATAAATTAATTTTTCATTAGGTTCCAGCTAAGGTCACATGATTTTCAGCATGAACACACACCATGCAACATGCAATAAATCAATCCTAGCACATAAATGGTCACTAAAAATTCAATAAGAATACACACAATTGCAATAATCATTTTCTTTGCACATAATCTTTCATCAAATTTTGCCAAAACAAATCAAATTGAAACCATCGATTACAACATATAATCTTTCAATAAATCCCAGTATAACTCACACATGCATGTTGTCCAAACCCCTAGCTAAGACTGATCCTCTACCATTATTTGTTCTTTCCCTTTTATGCATTTTTCTTTGTTTGATGTTCTGGAAGTTAGCCTCATTTAATTTCTGTTTCCTTGTCCTTTTAGTTAATTTTAGTTTACTTCACAACTAGCTTAGTGCTTATGTCAATTTTATTAGGGTCTTCTTCTTCATTTTTGGTTCTGGGTCGTAAGATCAAGAGAAAGGGTGTTTCATGGCCCATACCTTTCAAATCTAATTACTTTTGGGGAAGGTTTGATAGTATTCTTTCTCTTCTGATGCTAGTTCTTCTCTCCTTCTTCTCTTTCATGTTTTTTGGGCCCTCTTCCCTTCCCTCTAGGCAACTGTCCAATCTTCTCTTTAGGTTCTCAACTCTCCCTCACACATTCACAATACAAGGCACTATCTGCTGGTTTGGTTAAGTTTCTGTTGGGAAGGAGGAAGAGAAGAGCCAACATGTCGTTGCTGCATAACAGCATTGAGAAGAGGAAAGCGGTCACCCTTCTCTCTATCCTTGCATTTATACTCGTCATTAAATAAGGTGGGGTGTTGAAGGTTGGGTTTAGATAGTGTTCTTGTCCCTGTTTTGGTCTGTCCAAATACCTAGTTTTACCCTTCCCTCTTAGATCTTAAAGACACTCTGGTTTTTTTCCTCTAAAATTTTAATTAGACTCAGTTGTTGCCGATTTAGCAATCTGCAGCGAAAGCTATGTCACTGTCGAATAAAAAATCAGGAACCGTAAACTGAGATAGAAATTGACAGCGAAACCTACATTGTTGTTGTTTCATAAATCGACTGTGAAAACTGCATCGCTACCTATTCAAAAATTGATAGCAAAAACTGCATGCCTGCTCATTGTTGTTGATTCAGAAATCGGCATAAAAAACTATGTCTCTGTCGATTCAGATATTCAAGTATGCCAAACACTGTGTCCTTTTGCCGATTCAAAAATTGACAGCCAAAAAATTTTTCATTGAGATTCAGAAATGGGCAGCAAAAACTGCGTGCATTGCCTTGATTTAGAACATCGACAAACCAAAAACTATGTCGTTGCTGATTCAGAAATCGGACAGTAATGGTGGAGTCATCTCGACTGAACTTCTTTTTTTCTTCTTTTTTTGGTGTTTAGAATCTGTTATGGTAGAATTTTTATATGATATTTGAAGTGTTCACAATGGCGGGGAATTTAATATGTGATATTTGAATTGATCGGTGAAGGTAGAATTTAATAAGAGATATCAGATAGAATTTAATAGATTTTTTCTTCATAATTATATGTGTTATTTGAATTTCGGTCATAATGGTGGGTGAGATGCAAATATTATATGAATGTTGAATATATAGGCATAAGAAATATTTTTGAAAAAAATATATAAAAAAGCCATTAAATGGGCATAAGAAAACATATGTTGAGATTAGCAAATCAAATATATGATGAGTTATAATTGGTAATTAAATACTTGTTGACGATCTGAAATTTAATATATTATAAAATCCATATTTAAACTATTATACAATTAATGGTTATGGTAAGGGCTAAATGAACCCGAAATTGATTTGGACTATGAAACGATGAGTATTATTGAAGATTTTATAAGAGAATGTATTTAATTAGTAAACAACATACCATTAACCTTGGCCTGTTCAAAACCTCAATATTAAAAAACATAAAAAAATATTAACAATAAAGTAAGATAATTTCTTAAGTGAGGTTTCATAAAGGAACTTCTAGGATGATCCTATGATAACCAAAGGGGCTGAATAGTGCCACTATACTACTGGAAAAAATCTAATATTAGTGTAGGTATTTGGTACGACCAACATGCTAGGAGGGAGTTGTGAGCTTTGGCACTATCGCTCATCGATCATACAGACGTCAAGGGGGGTCGTTGGAGTTGCCACCTAGACTTGTTTAGTTCAAGGACACCAGAATAGAAAACCCGGGTATACTGATTTAACTAGTGATTCAAAGGTCAAGGACTGATTGTGGTCTTGAAAAGATATTAGCCACCCTCATTGCACCTACTTAAGGTAAGTTTGCTCTTGTGTTAGTTTGAGGTGATTTAGAGGTTTTGATGGTTTTTTATTCGGTAGTCTATCTGTGGTTTAAGATTGAGCTTTATTCAGTATGACATAAAAATTTGGCTGTTGCGAATTTTTTTATGGCAATCGAGTATCTAAATAAACTCTTATAAAAATATTTTTTTGTAATTTGTGTATTATGGTGAGAAATACTACTCAATTTTAAAATTGATTAGAATTTAGAATAATTACAGAGAATTTTCTAGTCAACTTCTGATACTTTAAAATACCAATCTCTCATTTAAGTAGTCTAGTGTTTTATTACCAGGAATATTAACCATTAATTCTCATGAATTAAAATTTACGATTATTGAAATATTGGTTAAATTCTCATGGATTTAGTACAATTAGTCAGTAAATCCCAAATTGCATGCAAATATTATATTTTAAATTTTCATATGGAAAATTCTTAAACAATATAATTTTTTTATATTTTTAAGAGATTAATAAAACATTTTTTTTATTTTCAAATAATAATTTTTTTTCGTTTTTTTTTTGTTTTTGCTAGCTTTTATTTAAAGAACAAAAAACATGTTACTTCTTCCTTGGAAAATTTGCACAAACGAAACATTGCCTGGGCATTTAAGCCAACATGCCATGACCCATTAAACCCAAAAAACATAAAAGCCATACCGCGTCTGCATTCCCCTCACCATTCCCATTCGCCCACCACTACTTACATTATTTTACATCAAAACAACATGCAAAAGAAACATGACAAAGAGAAGGTTACCTACGCTAGAATGTCACGGTTTACTTACTGGTTTCGGGAAATCGTGCTAATGCATGGTGGTTCAGCAAGAGGGGCTGGGGCTGGTGGTCGTCCACGGTTGACGGCTCCTGGAGATGAAGGAAGTTGCACTGGGGAGCTTGCTGTGAGGTCGTTGATGTGTTCAGCTTTAGAATAGGAGAAGAACCATAGTGTTGGAAATAGAGAAAATGCTTAATTGGAATGCTTGCTGGATATTGATGGTGCAGGATGGAAGAGTGCTGGTGCGCTTGGGTGCTAAAAATGAGGACTTGTAACTGGAACATAGAAGGTGCTGCTGGTGCTTTAATAGAGCGTCATGGTGCTGCATTTGATTCATTGGAGGGATGCTGGATTTTCACGGGCCCGAGTTGGAATACTTGCTGCTTATAGGTTGTGGGACGAGAAGAAAAGGTCGCTAGTGTTGGACAGATCAATGGCAGTTGTTTCAATGAGGGACTGCTGGTATGTTCACTGGTGTTGTGGAAGCTTATGATGCTGCTCACAGTGTGAAGGAGCTACTGGGGCTTGAATGATGGAGTTCCTCACGGTTCTTGTGCAAGAAGAAGTTGCAACGCTGGAGGAGGAAAATCTTACACCATGGGATTTTGGTTTTGGTCGTCGCTGGATGCAGATGGATAAAGCCACCTCTACGCTGCTGCTGTTTACGGCGTGGGGGCCGAAGGAGCTGGATGGAAATGCTTGTGGATGCCCTTGCATGTCATGGCTATGTGGTGGTTGGAGGAAGAGTGCTGGGAAATAAGAGTGAATTATTTTTCTCTCTTCACTCTCAACGGGTTTGGTGTTTTTCTTTGGTTTTTTTATTTTTATACACTCTCTCTAATTAATTCCTCTATTTAGGTTAATGCTCCTCCAACAACCCCCCCCC
>JAQIZT010000941.1:5000-12955 GCA_029228515.1 Populus alba x Populus x berolinensis | reverse complement strand
AGCGCAGATTGCTTGACGAACACGGGCTGGACGCTGGGCTGTCCAGGCCAGGCAGGAAAATTCGTCGAGGGGATGCGCCGACGAAACAGGGGCTGTTCAGACACAGCAGGCAGTGCTGGAATCGGCAGCGCCGACGAAATCGCAAAGTCGTCAGAATCGGCAGCAGGTGCTGGCGATGAGTCCGGACGATTTATAGTCCCAGGCTTGACGAAAACGACTGGGGGCCTAGACACACGCTGGGCAGTGGGGGGAAAAATCGGCAGCGCAGAATTTTTTGACGAACATGGGCTGGACGCTGGGCTGTCCAGGCCAGGCAGGAAAATCGTCGAGGGGACGCGCTGACGAAGCAGGGCTGTTCAGACACAGCGGGCAGGGGCCGGAATCGGCAGAAATCGGCAGCCGGTGCTGGCGATGAGTCTGGACTGTTTATAGTCCTAGGCGTGACGAAAAAGACTGGGGCCTAGGCAGGGGCAGCGATGCCAACAGTGGGAAAAATCGGCAGCGCGGAGATCCGCAGCTGGAGGCCGTCGGGGAAAATCGGCAGCGCAGATTTGTTGACGAACACGGGCTGGACGCTGGGCTGTCTAGGCCAGGCAGGAAAATTCGTCAAGGGGACGCGCTGACGAAACAGGGGCTGTTCAGACACAGCAGGCAGTGTTGGAATCGGCAGCGCCGACGAAATCAGGGCAGTGCAGACACGGCAGGCAGTGTTGGAATCGCAGCGCGACGAAATGGGAGAAGGAGTCGGCAGAATCGGCAGCGGTGCTGGCGATGAGTTCCGGACGATTTATAGTCCTAGGCTTGACGAAAACGACAGGGGGCCTAGGGACACACACAGGGGCAGTGGCAGCTATGCAACTAGTGGGGAAAATCGGCAGCGCAGATTTGTTGACGAACACTGGCTGACGATGGGCTGTCGAGGCCCAGGCAGGAATAGGAAAATTCGTAGGGGACGCGCTGACGAAACAGGGGCTGTTCAGACACAGCAGGCAGCAGTGTTGGAATCGGCAGCGCGGGACGAACGAGGGGCTGTTCAGACAAATCGGCAACGTCGGAAAAATCGGCAGCGCGGATTTGTGCAGCTGGAGGCCCTATCAGCTGGCTTTTTGCCCGCAACGAGTCATTTCAATTCTCTGCCCTTATCAACATAACTCCCGATGTGTTGTTCGCTATCTTGGAAGAAGAGATCTCTCTCCTCCCCGCGTCGGCCGGGTGCGATTACCCGGCGGCGTCGTTCTAAATCCACTGCCCTATCTGGCCACAACTGCTGATGGGGGGGATTAGAGGGCCGGGCCACTCATGGTGGTGAGGGGGAGGCCCCAATAATAAGGAAACCAATGAGGGAGGCCAAGACCGTGGAAAGCAAGAGTTCTTCCCGGGGCCTCCTCCGGTCGAGGCCGCAGGCGCATGCGCGGCTTGCCGGTTTTTCCGCATCCCGCCAAGGAAAACGTTCCCATGCTTTCCACTGTGAAATCAAATCCAGTAAAATCAGCCATATTTTTTGTGAGGCTGCCAGGCCGAATTGTGGGTGAGTCATTCCGGGCCGGGGTTCCTATTTTTGCGTATTTTCCATTGATTTTTAATGGTAGGAAAATAAAAAAAAAATACTTCCCGACCTTCGAAAAAAATCTGGGAAAATTTATAAAGGTGGATTGGATTTTTGCCAACCTATGGTGGCAAAAATTTCAGCTCAAAAAATACCAACGAATATGAATTTTTTATGAGGGGGGGGGGGCTGGGTGACAGCTGGGGGGACCCTGTAGTAGTGTCTGCCCCCTGCCAGAGCTTATTGCAATAACACTTATAGCTCTTTAGGGGGTGCCCCCCGACTTGGACATGGGGCGCGCTGGCTGGCGCCCATTAGGCCTTGCCGCGGGGGATTTAGCGAGCTGCTGGGGTACACACGTGGGGGGCCTCACGGCTCCCCGACAGTCAACGCCGCCATCGATAGACCCGTTTTCCGGCCGGCGACGACCCGATTCCGACCACCGCCCTATAAAAATCACACGCGCTGCGCCGCCGCCCGCCCGCGCCCGCGCCCGCGTCTGCGCTTGGCGCTGGGGCGCTGGGGCCTGAGGGCCTGGGGCCCTTGGGGGCCCTTGGGCTCTTGGGCGATTGGGCGCGCGCATGCGCGCGGCAATGATTTTCCATGCCGCGCTGCGCAACGGGGGCTGACGCGGGGACAGCCCCTGCTGGCTGGCTATCTTACCCGCGGGGGGGCTGCCTTCGGGCCTTGCCCCCCTGCGCTCTTGCCTGCCCCCCGCGCGGGAGAGGGCTACGCACACTCTGCGGCAGCGATGCCAGCAGTGGGAAAAATCGGCAGCGCGGACAGCCCCCGCTGGCTTGCTGTCGTGCCCGGGGGGGATGCCTTCGGTGCCGGGGCAGCGGCCGCGATGCCAGCAGTGGGAAATATCGGCAGCGCGGACAGCCCGCTGGCTTGCTGTCGTGCCCGCGGGGGGGGTGCCTTCGAGCCCGGGGCAGCGGCAGCGATGCCAGCAGTGGGAAATATCAGGCAGCTGCGGACAGCCCCCGCTGGCTTGCTGTCGTGCCCGCGGGGGGAGCTGCATTCGGGCCGCCCGGGGCAGCAGGGCCAGCGATTGCCAGGAACAGTGGGAAAAAAAATCGGCATGGCGGACAGGCCCCGTGGCTTGCTGTCTTGCCCGCGGGCGGGGGGCTGCCTTCGGGCCCGGTGGCAATTTAGCGGGCCAGCGATGCCAAGCCGTGGGGAAAAAATCGGCAGCGCGGACAGCCCCCGCGATGGCTTAGCATGTCGTGCACCGCGGGTGGGGGGGGCTGCCTTCTGGGCCCGGGGCGGGCAGCGCAGCGATGCCACGGCAGTCCCCCAGCAGCGCATGCAGTGGGAAAAATCGGCAGCGCGGACAGCCCCCGCTGGCTTGCTGTCTTGCCCGCGGGGGGGCTGCCTCTCGGGGCACCCGCGCGGCCGCGGGCAGCGATGCAGCGCATGCCAGCAGGGGAAAAATCGCGCAGCGCGGAGGGCCAGCCCCCGCTGGCTTGCTGTCGTGCCCGCGGGGTGTCGGCCTTCTAGCGAGAGGCATCTGCTGCGATGCCAGCAGTGGTGAAAAATCTCGGCAGCGCGGACAGCCCCCGCTGGCTTGCTGTCGTGCCCGCGGTAGGGGGGGCTGCCTTCGGGCCCGGGGCTTAGCTTGGGCAGCGATTTGCCAGCAGTGGGAAAAATCACGGCAGCGCGGACAGCCCCCGCTTTGGCTTGCTGTCGTGCCCGCGGGGGGTCTGCCTTCGGGCCCGGGTGTCGCGGCAGCGATGCCAGCAGTGGGAAAAATCTAGGCATCGCGGACAGCCCCGCTGGCTTGCTGTCGTGCGCGGGAGGGGGCTGCATTCGGTGCCCGGGGCAGCGGGCAGCGATGCCAAGCTGTGGGAAAAATTCGGCAGCGCGGACAGCCCCCGCTGGCTTGCTGTCTGGCTCGCGGGGGGGCTGCCTTCGGGCCCGGGGCAGCGGCAGCGATGCCAAGCAGTGGGAAAAATCGGCAGGCGGACAGCCCCCGCTGGCTTGCTGTCTTGCCCGCGGGGGGACGGCTGCCTTCGGGCCCGGGGCTAGCGGGCGCGACTGCCAGCAAGTGGGAAAAATCGGGACAGCTGCGGTCCAGCCCCCGCTGGCTTGCTGTCTTGCCGCGGGGGGGGGGCTGCCTTCGGGCCAGGGTGATGCCTCTTCGGCTACAGCGGCAGCGATTGCCAGCGAAGTGGAAAAAAATCGGGCTGCGCGGACAGCCCGATGAGCTTGCTGTGTGCCCGCGGGGGGGCTGGCCTTCTGGGACCCGGACGGCTCACTGGGCATAGCATGGGCAGCGATTGCCAGCAGTGGGGAAAAATCGGCAGCGCGGACAGCCCCCGCTGGCTTGCTGTCTTGCCGCTGCGGGGGGGCTGCCTTCGGGCCCGGGGCCCCTGCGCTCTTGCCTTGCCCCCGCGCGGGGAGAGGCTAGGCGCTGCTGGGGCCAGTCCGACGTCGCTGGCCGCGCAAATGCGCGCTGCCGGTTTTCGCGCATCCCGCCAAGAGAAAACGTCGTGCTTTCCACATGAAACAAATCCAGGTAAAATCAGCCATAGTTTTTGTGAGGCTGCCAGCCGAATTTGGGGTCATTCCGGTGGCCGGTTTCCTATTTTTGCGTTTATTTCCGCTTGATTTTTAAGTGGTAGGAAAATAAAAAAAAATACTTCCCGACCTCGAAACAAAAATTTGGGAAAATTTATAAAGTTGGATTTGGATTTTTCGCCAACTTATGTGCAAAATTTCAGCTTCAAAATACCAAGAAATGTATTTTTTAGAGACTCAGGGGGGGACGGGGTTGACTAGCTGGGACCTAGTAGTGTCTTACCCCCTGCCGAGAGCTTGCAATAACACTTATAGCTCTTTTAGGGGGGTGCCCCCTTGGCTTGGACCATTGGCGGCGCCTGCTAGGGCTGGCGCCCCAGTAGGCCTGTCGACCGCTCGGTGGTGATTTTGTGATGCTGATGCTATGCTCGGACTAACGTGGGGGCCTCATGGCCCCGAAGTATAACGCCGGCCATCGAAATGGACCCGGTTTTCTCGGCCGGCGGACGATCCCGATTCCGGCCACCGTTCCCTGTGAACCCGCTCCAAGCCGTTGGAGCGCGTAGGGGCAGCTTAATCCGCGGCTGGCGGGCTGCGCACGCACTCTGATTTGCCAGCCGCTAGTGCCAACCAATAGGCAGCCCCAACGCAGCCCCAACGGCTTGGCGCGACGTTCACGATTCCGGGCACCGTCCCATGAGACCCGCCCCAAGCCGTTGGGCGCGTTTTTGGGGCTTGCTTATCACGCGGCTGCTGGGCGCGCACGCACTCTGATTTGCCAGCGCTCGTGCAAACCAATAGGCAGCCCCAACGCGCCCAACGGCTTGGGGCGACGTCTCGATTCCGGCTCCCACCGTCCCTGTGAACCCGCTACCCAAGCGTTTGGGCGCGTTGGGGCGTGGCTTTATCCGCGAGCTGACGGTGCGCCCGCACGCACTCTTTGATTCTGCCAAGCGCTCGTGCCAAACCAATAGGCGTAGCCCCAACGCGCCCAACGGTCTTGGCGCGACGTTCAGAATTCTGGCCACCGTCCCGGGACCCAGCTCCAAGCCGTATTGGGCGCAGTTGGAGGCTGATTATCCGCGGCCAGAGCTCGTTGGGCGTGGGGCCTTACACAAAGCCTGCGCTCGTTCCAAGGTGCTGGCAGCTGAACACGCGCCGGCCTCTCAGCTTGCCGCGACTTCGTCCCGGTTAGGCTGGTGGGCGGAATCCCTGCCCGTCACCCGCTCCAAGCCGTTGGGCTGCGTTTGGGGGCTTGCTTATCCGCGGTCTCGGGCGTGGGGGTCCCTTAACAGGATTCACCCTCGTCGCCAAGGTGCTGGGCAGCCCCAACGCGCCCAACGGCTTGGCGCTACGTAACGAGCGACCGGTCCTGATTCCGGCCACCGCTGCTTGACCCGCTCCAAGCCGTTGGGCGCGTTGGGGCTGCTTTATCCGCGGTCGTCGGGTGTGGGGCCTTAACAGGATTCCCCTCGTGCCAGGGTGCTTGGCTAAGCCCCAACAACGCGCCCAACGGCTTGGCGCGACGTCACCGGCAGCGGTGGCCGCTGCCTGTGGCTCGGCAAGCTGGCGGAGGGGGGGGGGGGCCTAGGCCGACGTGTCTGGTGCGGATCGCTGAGCTTGAGGGGGGGGGCGAATTTGCGAGGAGAAGCTATTAACGCGTGCGGCGGTGTGTGCTGCATTCAGTTGCCGTGCGCTCGTGCCAAGGTGACTGGCTCTTCCTCGCCATCCCAAAGCTCCTGCTGCGTTAAATTGTGCCCGCTGCCAGAGGGCCTGGCCTCCGCTCGCTCGAGCTGAGGCAGATGGCCCCCCGAATGATTGTCCTGTTAGCTCCCCACTCGGGCGTGGGCTCTGTTCATCGTTCGAGATCCGGCCGCGTCTTCCCCGCGGCTTGTGTTGCGTTGGGTCCGCTCTTCGATGAGTCCGCAGCGTCCCCACGCGGGTCTTGTGGCTTGTTCCGACTCTCGAGATCCTTCGCGTCCCCCAGCGAGCGTGTTGCTTGTCCTCCTGCTGGAGAATGCCTTTCGGTTCGTTTCCAGCGGTGCGGGGGCTACACGATCTCTCTCGGGGTGTTTTCCACTTGCCCTCCGTTGGCCGTTGGTCTTTCGCTCCGTCCGGGATTGTTTGTCGCAGTGTACGTCAGTAGTCGCGACTATATGTGGACTCTCGGGTTTTGTTAATTGGGCTGCTCCTGTTTGTCAGGCAAGGCTCCGTGCTTGTGCAACCGAGAACTGTCGAGCCTGCTGCCCCCATCTCACTCTCAGCCCAAGGCCCTGGGTTGCCTTGCGGCGAGGCGGGGGTTCCTGCTGCTGCGTAACCCACTTCGGTGGAATTTGAAGTGTGACAGCTGTCACCTCTCCGCCGCGCGCCTCCCCGGGGGCGCGGGATTGCGGAACCTGATAGCAGAGCGGCGCCCGTTGTTTTTTTTTTTTTTCCAGTCGAGCGGAATCCCGCCGAAATGGCCCAACGCTTGCAGGTCGCTCGTGCTTTCGGTCTATGCGGACTAAGCTGATGCACGGCGCGGGGGCCTCCAGACGCCCCTAGCGACCGTCCCGTTCGAGCCGCTACGTGCTCGATAAGAAACGGATTCCTCGCCCGTCTCGAGCCCCCTCTGTCTTCATCGGCTGTCGGGGATCGGGATATGTTGCGGGTCGTGGGCTTGTCGCCATGTGAATGCTAACCTGGTTGAATACCTGTGCCAGTAGTCATATGTTACTTGGTCTCAAAGATTAAGCCATGCATGTGGTAAGTATAGAACTAATTTCACAGATCTGTGAAAACTTGCGAATGGCTCATTAAATCAGTCTTATAGTTTTGTTTGATGGTATTTGCTTACTCGGCAATAACCGTAGTAATTACTATGGACGCTAATACGGTGCAACAAACCGCCGGACTTCTAGGAAGGGACGGCATTTATTTAGAATAAAAGGTCGACGCGGGCTCTGCCCGTTTGCTCTGATGATTCATTGATAACTCGACGGATATCGCCACGGCCATAGTGCTGGCGATCGCATTCATTCAAGCACAAATTTCTGCCCTATCTCTACTTTCGATGGTAGGATAGAGGTCATACCATGGCTTGGTGTACAGGTGAGTGACGGAGAAAAAGAATTAGGGTTCGATTCCGGAGAGGGAGCCTGAGAAACGGCTACCACATCCAAGGTAAAGCGCAGCAGGCGCGCAAATTACCTCAATCCTGACACGGGTGACGGCAGGTTAAAGAAAGGACAATAAATAATCTCAATACCGGGCCTCTTATCGAGTCTGGTTAATATTGGAATGCGTACAATCTAAATCCCTTCAACGAGGATACCATTGTAGGGGCAAGTCTATATGGTGTTACCAGCTAGAGCCGCGCGGGTTTAAATTTCCAGCTCCAATAGCGTCATATTTAAGTTTGTGTTGCAGTTAAAAAGCTCGATTAGTTGGACTTTTCGGGTTGGGTCGGCCGGTCCCGCTCTCACGGTGTGCACCGGTCGCCTCGTTCCACTTCTAACGGCGAATGGTACCTCCTGGCCTCTAACTGGCTAGGGTTCTGTGCCTCCGGTTGGCTGTTACTTTGGAAGAATCAAGTTAGAGTGCTCAAAGCAAGCATACGCTCTGGATTCATTAGTCTTGGGGATAACATCATGGGCTGTGCGGATTCTATTGTGTTGGCCTTCGGCGATCGGATGTACTGATTAACTAAGGACAGTCGGAGGGGCTATTCGTTTAATACATTAGTCAGAGGTGAACGCTTCTTGGATTTTATGAAAGTCGACCAACTGCTGAAAGCATTTGCCAAGGATGTTTTCATTAATTCAAGAACGAAAGTTTGGAGGGCTCGAAGACGATCAGATACCGTACCTAGTTTCAACTTCAAACGATGCCCGACAAGGCGATTTGCCGG
>JAQIZT010000940.1:10000-12962 GCA_029228515.1 Populus alba x Populus x berolinensis | reverse complement strand
AAAACCGGCAGCGCGCATGCGCGGCCAGCGACGTCGGGCTGGCCCCAGCAGCGCCTAGCCTCTCCCGCGCGGGGGGCAGGCAAGAGCGCAGGGGCCCCGGCCCGAAGGCAGCCCCCCGCGGGCAAGACAGCAAGCCAGCGGGGGCTGTCCGCGCTGCCGATATTTCCCACTGCTGGCATCGCTGCCGCTGCCCCGGGCCCGAAGGCAGCCCCCCCGCGGGCAAGACAGCAAGCCAGCGGGGGCTGTCCGCGCTGCCGATTTTCCACCACTGCTGGCATCGCTGCCGCTGCCCCGGGCCGAAGGCAGCCCCCCCCGCGGGCAAGACAGCAAGCCAGCGGGGGCTGTCCGCGCTGCCGATTTTTCCCACTGCTGGCATCGCTGCCGCTGCCCCGGGCCCGAAGGCAGCCCCCCCGCGGGCAGACAGCAAGCCAGCGGGGGCTGTCCGCGCTGCCGATTTTTCCCACTGCTGGCATCGCTGCCGCTGCCCCGGGCCCGAAGGCAGCCCCCCCGCGGGCACGACAGCAAGCCAGCGGGGGCTGTCCGCGCTGCCGATTTTTCCCACTGCTGGCATCGCTGCCGCTGCCCGGGCCCGAAGGCAGCCCCCCCGCGGGCACGACAGCAAGCCAGCGGGGGCTGTCCCCGCGTCTGCCCCCGGTTGCCGTGAGCCTTCCCCCTAGACGAAATTTTCCTGCCAGGCCTGGCCAGCCCCAGCGTCCAGCCCGTGTTCGTCAACAAAATTGCGCTGCCGCATTTTCCAGCGACGGGCTCAGCGGCATGTCCGCGCTGCCGATTTTCCCACTGTTGGCATCGCTGCCGCTGCCCCAGAGTGTGCCTAGCCTCTCCCGCGCGGGGGGCAGGCAAGAGCGCAGGGGGCCAGGGCCCGAAGGCAGCCCCCCCGCGGGTAAGATAGCAAGCCAGCAGGGGCTGTCCCCGCGTCAGCCCCCGTTGCGCAGCGCGGCAGGGGAATCATTGCGCGCGCGCGCGCGCCCAATCGCCCAAGAGCCCAAGGGCCCCAAGGGCCCCAAGGGCCCTCAGGCCCCAGGCCCCCAGGCCCCAGCGCCCCAGGCCCAGCGCCCAGCGCGGGCGCGGCGGCGGGCGCGCGCGCTGCGCGCGCGTGTGATTTTTATAGGGCGGTGGTCGGAATCGGGTCGTCGCCGGCCGGAAAACGGGTCATCGATGGCGGCGTTACTTCGGGCCGTGAGGCCCCCCACGTGTAGTCGCAGCGCTCGCAGCATCCCCCGCGGCAGGCCTATGGGCGCCAGCCAGCGCGCCCCATGGCCACCCCCCTAAAGAGCTATAAGTGTTATTGCAGCTCTGGCAGGTAGACACTACTAATCCCAGCTGTCCGCCCCCCCTCTAAAAAAATTCATTTCTTGGTAATTTTGAGCTGAAATTTTGGCACATAGGTTGGCAAAAATCCAATCCACGCTTTATAAATATTTCCCTATTTTTATTCGTAGGTCTGGGAAGTATTTTGTTTTTTATTATTCCTACCATTGAAAATCAAGGAAATACGCAAAATATGAGAACCGGGCCCGGAAATGACCCCAAAGTGTCGTCTGGCATCCTCACAAAAGATATGGCTGATTTTACTGGATTGGTTTCACCGTGGAAAGCACTACGTTTTTTCTTGCTGGGATGCGGGAAAACCGGCAGCGCGCATGCTCGGCCAGCGGATTGACCCCGGGAAAACTCTTGCATTCACAGGCCTTGGCCTCCCCTCACCACCATGGCAGGACCTCTAATCCCCCCCATCAGCATTTGTAGCCGATAGGGCAGTGATTTGAACGACGCCGCCGGAGTAATCGCACCCGGCCGACGCGGGGAGGAAGAGATCTCTTCTTCCAAGATAGCGAACAACACATCGGGAGTTATGTTGATAGGGCATAGAATTGAATGACTCGGATGCCGGCAGCCCAGCTGATAGGGCCTCCAGCATGCACAAATCCGCGCAGCCCGCTTTACCGACGTTGCCGATTTGCTCTGAACAGCCCCTCTTTTCATGTCCGCGCTGTCCGATTCCAAGCACTGCCTGCTGTGTCCTGAATCAGCCCCTGTTTTTCGTCAGCAGCGACCCCTCGACGCATTTTCCCTGCCCTGGCCTCGACAGCCCCATCGTCCCAACAGCCCGTGGTTTCGTCAGCCAAATCTGCGCTGCCGATTTTCCCCGGCCGTGGCCTCCAGCTGCACAAATCCTCTATTCCGATTTTGTCCCACTGTTGGCATCGCTGCCGCTGCCCCAGCCCCAGCGTGTGCCTAGGCCCCCAGTCTTTTCCGTCACGCCTAGGACCAAAAAGCATTCCCGTACTCATCGCCCACACCGGCTGCCGATTCTGCCGACTTCGCCGATTTCTACGTCGCTGCCGATTCAGACACTCGCCCGCTGTGTCTGAACTGCCCCTGCTTCGTCAGCGCATCCCCTTGACAATTTTCCCTGCTTGGCCTGGACTAGCCCAGCGTCCATCCCATGTTCGTCAAACAAATCTGGCGCTGCCGATTTTTTCCGCTGTTGGCCATCCGATGCCGCTTCGCCACCGTGTGCCTAGGCCCCCAGTCTATTTTCGTCACCCTAGGACTATAAACAGTCCATACTCATCGCCAGCACCGGCTGCCGATTCTGCCGACCTTTGCCGATTTCGTACGGCGCTGCCGATTCCAGCACTGCCCGTCATGTCTGAACAGCCCCAGCTTTCGTCAGCTCATCCCCTTGACGAATTTTCCACCTGGCCTGGACATCCCAGCGTCCAGCCCATGTTCGTCAAAAAATCTGCGCTTCCGATTTTTTCCCGTTGTGGGCATCGCTGCCGCTGCCGCCAGCGACTGTGCCTAGGCCCTCCCAGTCTTTTTACGTCACGAGCCTAGGACCTATACACAGTCACAGAGGGGGGGGGGGGGGGGGGGGGTGGGAAGAGAGGTGGGGTGGGGGGGTGGGGGGGGGGGAGGGGGAAGACCCTCATCGCCA
>JAQIZT010000939.1:0-12973 GCA_029228515.1 Populus alba x Populus x berolinensis | reverse complement strand
TAGGATCTCTGTTGCTGATACTTGAAAGATAGTTTAAATGTTTTCAAATTATAAATAATTTTTTAAAAAAATTAAATAGGATCTCTGTTGCTGATACTTGAAAGATAGTTTAAATGTTTTCAAATTATAAAAATAAATTTTTACAAAAAGTAAGTAGGATCTGTGTTACTTAGACTTGAAAGATAGTTTAAATGTTTTAAAATTATGAAAATAATTTGGTTACAAAAATTATTCGGATCTCTGTTTCTGATAGATGATTGATAATTCAAATGTTTTGAAATTTAAAAATAAGTTTTTAATAAAAGTGAGTAGGATCTCTGTTTCTGATACTTGGAAGATAGTTTAAATGTTTTCAAATTATAAAATTAATTTTTTTAAAAAATTAAATAGGATCTCTCTTGCTGATACTTGAAAGATAGTTTAAATGTTTTCAAATTATGAAAATATTTTTTTACAAAGAGTAACTAGGATCTCTGTTGCTTAGACTTGAAAGATAGTTTAAATGTTTTAAAATTATGAAAATAATTTGTTTACAAAAATTATTGGGATCTCTGTTTCTGATAGATGATTGATAATTCAAATGTTTTGAAATTTTAAAAATAAGTTTTTAATAAAAGTGAGTAGGATCTCTGTTTCTGATACTTGAAAGATAGTTTAAATGTTTTCAAATTATAAAAATAATTTTTTAAAAAAATTAAATAGGATCTCTGTTGCTGATACTTGAAAGATAGTTTAAATGTTTTCAAATTATGAAATATTTTTTTACAAAGAGTAAGTAGGATCTCTGTTGCTTAGACTTGAAAGATAGTTTAAATGTTTTAAAATTATGAAAATAATTTGTTTACAAAAATTATTGGGATCTCTGTTTCTGATAGATGATTGATAATTCAAATGTTTTGAAATTTTAAAAATAAGTTTTTAATAAAAGTGAGTAGGATCTCTGTTTCTGATACTTGAAAGATAGTTTAAATGTTTTCAAATTATAAAAATAATTTTTAAAAAAAATTAAATAGGATCTCTGTTGCTGATACTTGAAAGATAGTTTAAATGTTTTCAAATTATGAAAATATTTTTTTACAAAGAGTAAGTAGGATCTCTGTTGCTTATACTTGAAAGATAGTTTAAATGTTTTAAAATTATGAAAATAATTTGTTTACAAAAATTATTGGGATCTCTGTTTCTGATAGATGATTGATAATTCAAATGTTTTGAAATTTTAAAAATAAGTTTTTAATAAAAGTGAGTAGGATCTCTGTTTCTGATACTTGGAAGATAGTTTAAATGTTTTCAAATTATAAAAATAATTTTTTTAAAAAATTAAATAGGATCTCTGTTGCTGATACTTGAAAGATAGTTTAAATGTTTTCAAATTATAAAAATAATTTTTTACAAAAAGTAAGTAGGATCTCTGTTACTTAGACTTGAAAGATAGTTTAAATGTTTTAAAATTATGAAAATAATTTGTTTACAAAAATTATTGGGATCTCTGTTTCTGATAGATGATTGATAATTCAAATGTTTTGAAATTTTAAAAATAAGTTTTTAATAAAAGTGAGTAGGATCTCTGTTTCTGATACTTGGAAGATAGTTTAAATGTTTTCAAATTATAAAAATAATTTTTTAAAAAAATTAAATAGGATCTCTGTTGCTGATACTTGAAAGATAGTTTAAATGTTTTCAAATTATGAAAATATTTTTTTACAAAGAGTAAGTAGGATCTCTGTTGCTTAGACTTGAAAGATAGTTTAAATGTTTTAAAATTATGAAAATAATTTGTTTACAAAAATTATTGGGATCTCTGTTTCTGATAGATGATTGATAATTCAAATGTTTTGAAATTTTAAAAATAAGTTTTTAATAAAAGTGAGTAGGATCTCTGTTTCTGATACTTGGAAGATAGTTTAAATGTTTTCAAATTATAAAAATAATTTTTTAAAAAAATTAAATAGGATCTCTGTTGCTGATACTTGAAAGATAGTTTAAATGTTTTCAAATTATGAAAATATTTTTTTACAAAGAGTAAGTAGGATCTCTGTTGCTTAGACTTGAAAGATAGTTTAAATGTTTTAAATTATGAAAATAATTTGTTTACAAAAATTATTGGGATCTCTGTTTCTGATAGATGATTGATAATTCAAATGTTTTGAAATTTTAAAAATAAGTTTTTAATAAAAGTGAGTAGGATCTCTGTTTCTGATACTTGGAAGATAGTTTAAATGTTTTCAAATTATAAAAATAATTTTTAAAAAAAATTAAATAGGATCTCTGTTGCTGATACTTGAAAGATAGTTTAAATGTTTTCAAATTATGAAAATATTTTTTTACAAAGAGTAAGTAGGATCTCTGTTGCTTAGACTTGAAAGATAGTTTAAATGTTTTAAAATTATGAAAATAATTTGTTTACAAAAATTATTGGATCTCTGTTTCTGATAGATGATTGATAATTCAAATGTTTTGAAATTTTAAAAATAAGTTTTTAATAAAAGTGAGTAGGATCTCTGTTTCTGATACTTGGAAGATAGTTTAAATGTTTTCAAATTATAAAAATAATTTTTTTAAAAAAATTAAATAGGATCTCTGTTGCTGATACTTGAAAGATAGTTTAAATGTTTTCAAATTATGAAAATATTTTTTTACAAAGAGTAAGTAGGATCTCTGTTGCTTAGACTTGAAAGATAGTTTAAATGTTTTAAAATTATGAAAATAATTTGTTTACAAAAATTATTGGGATCTCTGTTTCTGATAGATGATTGATAATTCAAATGTTTTGAAATTTTAAAAATAAGTTTTTAATAAAAGTGAGTAGGATCTCTGTTTCTGATACTTGAAAGATAGTTTAAATGTTTTCAAATTATAAAAATAATTTTTTAAAAAAATTAAATAGGATCTCTGTTGCTGATACTTGAAAGATAGTTTAAATGTTTTCAAATTATGAAAATATTTTTTTACAAAGAGTAAGTAGGATCTCTGTTGCTTATACTTGAAAGATAGTTTAAATGTTTTAAAATTATAAAAACAATTTGTTTACAAAAATTATTGGGATCTCCTTTGCTGATAGATGATTGATAATTCAAATGTTTTGAAATTTTTAAAAATAAGTTTTTAATAAAAGTGAGTAGGATCTCTGTTTCTGATACTTGGAAGATATTTTAAATGTTTTCAAATTATAAAATTAATTTTTTTAAAAAATTAAATAGGATATCTATTGGCTGATGACTTGAAAGATAATTTTAAATGTTTTCAAATTATAAAAATAGTTTTTTACAAAGAGTAAGTAGGATCTCTGTTGCTTAGACTTGAAAGATAGTGTAAATGTTTTAAAATTAAATTATAAATTAATTTGTTTACAAAAATTATTGGAATCTCTGTTTCTGATAGATGATTGATAATTCAAATGTTTTGAAATTTTTAAAAATAAGTTTTTAATAAAAGTGAGTAGGATCTCTGTTTCTGATACTTGAAAGATAGTTTTAAATGCGTTTCAAATTAATATCACAAGACAGTTTAAAAAAAAAATTAAATAGGATATCTATTGCTGATACTTGAAAGATAGTTTAAATGTTTTCAAATTATGAAAATATTTTGTTACAAAGAGTAAGTAGGATCTCTGTTGCTTAGACTTGCAAGATAAGTTAAATGTTTTAAAATTATGAAATTAATTTGTTTACAAAAAAATTGGGATCTCTTTTTCTAATAGATGATTGATAATTCAAATGTTTAAATATTTTAAAAATAATTTTTTATCACAAGTGAGTAGGATCTCGGGAAATGATACGAGAATAGAGGGTGAATGTATGAGTCATATCAGCGATAGAATTTCTTTAATAACTTAAAGGTTGGAAGAGAGAGTGGAGAGAGTAGTTGTAAGTGATATAGTTTAATTGTTATCTTTATGATGGTTTTTTTTTGTTTCGTGCTTGTGAGAGTTATGTTATCATATATACACTCTCTGAAGAACGAAGAGAGTTTGTGTACTCACACACTACTAATTTTTTTTAGAAGAGAATGTGATGGTGGGATCGTGATGTTGTTCGTTTGTATTTTTTGGTTTTTTTTTTGGGTTAATTTTGTGTTGAAGGTATGTAGGTTTTTGTTTGTATTTGTTTTTTTTTGTTTTGTTTGAGTAGAGAGTCTTCATATCCTTTCTTATACTAGGTTATAATAAATTGATTTATTTATGTTTTCAAATTAGGTAAAAATATTTTTTACAAAGAGTAAGTAGGATACTCTGTTGCTTAGACTTGAAAGATAGTTTAAATGTTTTAAAATTAAAAAATAATTTGTTTACAAACATTATTGGGAACTCTGTTTCTGATAGATGATTGATTAATTCAAAATGTTTTGAAATTTTAAAAATAAGTTTTTAATAAAAGTGAGTAGATTCTCTGTTTTCTGATACTTGGAAGATAGTTTAAATGTTTTTCAAATTATAAAAATAATTTTTTTAAAAAAATTAAATAGGAACCACAGTTGCTGATACTTGAAAGATAGTTTAAATGTTTTCAAATTATAAAAAATAATTATTTACAAAATGTAAAGTAGGAACTGAGTTACTTAGACTTGAAAGATAGATTAAATGTTTTAAATTAATGAAAATAATTTGTTTTACAAAAATTATTGGGGTCTCCCCTCCTCTGTATCTGATAGATGATTGATAATTCAAATGTTTTGAAATTTTAAAAATAATGTTTTAAATAAAAGTGGAGTATGATCTCTGATTCTTATACTTGGAAGATAGTATCAATGTTTTCAAATTATAAAAATAATATTTTTAAAAAAATTAAAATAAGGATTATCTATTGACTGATACATGAAAGATAATTTAAATGTTTTCAAATTAAGAAAATAATTTTTTACCAAAGAGTAAGTAGGATCTCTGTTTCTTAGACATGAAAGATAATTTAAAATGTTTTAAAATTATGAAATTAATTTGTTTACAAAAATTATTGGGATCTCTGTTACTGATAGATGATTGATAATTCAAATGTTTTGAAATTTAAAAAATAAGTTTTTAATAAGAGTGATTAGGATCTATGTTTCCTGATACTTGAAAGATAGATTTAAAAATGCATTCAAATTATAAAAATAAATTATAAAAAAAAAATTAAATAGGACAATCTTATTAAAAATTTGCTGATAACTTGAAAGATAATTTTTAAATGTATTCAAATTATGAAAATAAATTTTTAACAAAGGTAATTCGGATCTCTGTTGCTTAGACTTGAAAGATAATTTAAATGTTATAAAATTTATGAAATTAATTTTGTTTTACAAAAATTATTGGGGACTCTGTTTCCTGATAGATGATTATGATAATTAAATGTTTATGAAATTTAGAAAGATGTTTTTAGTAAAAGTTTAGGATCTCCTGTTTCTGATACTTTTGAAGATAGTTTAAATGTTTTCAATTTATAAAAATAAATTTTTAAAAAAATTAAATAGGATCTCTGTTGCTGATACTTGAAAGATAGTTGTAAATGTTTTTCAAATAAGAAAAAAAATAAAATTTACAAAAAGTACAGTAGGATCTGTGTTACTTAGACTTGAAAGATAGTTTAAATGATTTAAAATTATGAAAAAAATTTGTTTACAACAAATTTATTGGAATCTCTGTTTCCTGATAGATGATTTGATAATTCAAATGTTTTGAAATTTTAATAATAATTTTTAAAAAAAGTGAGTAGGATCACTGTTTCTGAAAATTGGAAGAATAGTTAAAATGTTTTCAAATTATAAAAATAATTTTTTAAAAAAATTAAAATAGGATCTCTGTTGCTCATACTTGAAAGATAGTTTAAATGATATCAAATTATGAAAATATTTTTTTAAAAAAAAAGTAGGATCTCTGTTGCTTATACTTGAAAGATAGTTTAAATGTTTTCAAATTATGAAATAAATTTTATTACAAAGAGTAAAGTAGGATCACTGTTGCTTAGACTTGAAAGATAGTTTAAATGTTTTAAAATTAAGGAAAATAATTTGTTACAACCCTTATTAGGATCATCTGTTTCTGATAGATGATTGATAATTCAAATGTTTTGAAATTTTAAAAATAAGTTTTTAATAAAAGTGAGTATGATCTCTGTTTCTGATACTTGGAAGATAGTTTAAATGTTTTCAAATTATAAAAATAATTTTTTAAAAAAATTAAATAGGATCTCTGTTGCTGATACATGAAAGATAGTTTTAAATGTTTTCAAATTATAAAAATATTTTTTACAAAAAGTAAGTAGGATCTGATTACATAGACTTGAAAGATAGTTTAAAATGTTTTAAAATTATGGAAAATAATTTGTAAACAAAAATTAATTGGATCTCTGTATCTGATAGATGATTGATAATTCAAATGTTTTGAAATATTAAAAATAAGTTTTTTTAATAAAAGTGAGTAGAGATCTCTGTTTCTGATACTTGGAAGATAGTTTAAATGTATTCAAATTAATAAAAATAATTTTTTAAAAAAATTAAATAGGATTATCTATTGCTTGATACTTTGAAAGATAATTTAAATGTTTTCAATATTATGAAAATAATTTTTTACAAAGAGTAAGTAGGATCTCTGTTGCTTAGACTTGAAAGATAATTTAAATGTTTTAAAATTATGAAATTAATTCGTTTACAAAAATTATTGGGATCTCTGTTATTCTTATAGATGATTGATAATTCAAATGTTTTTGAGAAATTTTAAAAATAGGAGTTTTTTTAATTAAAAGTGAGTTAGGATCTCTGTTTCCTGATACTGGAAAGATAGTTTTAAATGCTTTCAAATTATAAAAATAAATTTTAAAAAAAATTAAATAGGATTATCAATTGCTGATACTGTGAAAGATAGTTTAAATGTGTTTTCAAATTATGAAAATATTTTTATACAAAGAGTAAGGAGGATCATCTGTTGCTTAGACTTGAAAGATAGTTTAAATGTTTTCAAATTATAAAAATAATTTTTTAAAAAAATTAAATAGGATCTCTGTTGCTGATACTTGAAAGATAGTTTAAATGTTTTCAAATTATAAAAATAAATTTTTACAAAAAGTAAGTAGGATCTCTGTTGCTTATACTTGAAAGATAGTTTACATGTTTTAAAATTATGAAAATTAATTTGTTTACAAAAATTATTAGGATCTCTGTTTTCTGATAGATGATTGATTAATTCAAATGTTTTGAAATTTTTTAAAAATAAGTTTTTTAGTAAAAGTGAGTATAATCTCTGTTTCTGATACTTGGAAGATAGTTTAAATGTTTTCAAATTTTAAAAATAATTTTTAAAAAAAATTAAATAGGATCTCTGTTGCTGATACTTGAAAGATAGTTTAAATGTTTTCAAATTATAAAAATAATTTTTAAAAAAATTAAATAGGATCTCTGTTGCAGATACTTGAAAGATAGTTTAAATGTTTTCAAATTAAAAAAATAATAAAATTTACAAAAAGTAAGTAGTGAATCTGTGTTACTTAGACTTGAAAGATAGTTTTAAATGTTATAAAATTATGAATAATAATTTGTGTTTACAAAAATTATTGGAATATCTGTTTCTGATAGATGCTTGATAATTCAAATGTTTTGAAAATTTTAAAAATAAGTTTATTTAATAAAAGTGAGTAGGAATCAATGATTCTGATACTTGGAAGATTAGTATTTTAAATGTTTTTCAAATTATAAAAAAAATTTTTTTTAAAAAAATTAAATATATCTCCGTTGCTCATACTTGAAAGATAGTTTAAATGTTTTTCAAATTGTTTGATGAAAATATTTTTTTTAAAAATAGTAAGTAGTATCTCTGTTGCTTAGACTAGAAAGATAGTTTAAAATGTTTAAAAATTATGAAAATAATTTGTTTACAAACATTATTGGGATCTCTGTTTCTTTCTGATAGATGGTTGATAATACAAATGTTTTGAAATTTTAAAAATACGTTTTAAATAAAAATGTGAGTAGGATCTCTGTTATCTTGGATACTTGGAAGATAGTTTAAATGTTTTCAAATTATAAAAATAATTTTTAAAAAAATTAAATAGGAGCTCTGTTGCTGATACTTGAAAGATAGTTATAAAATGTTTTCAAATTATGAAAATAATTTTTTACAAAAAGTAAGAAGGATCTGAGTTACTTAGACTTTAAAGATAGTTTAAATGTTTTTTAAAAATTATGAAAATTATTTTGTTTACAAAAATTAATGGGATCTTCTGTATCTGATAGATGAATTGATAATTCAAATGTTTTGAAATTTTAAAAATAAGTTTTTAATAAAATGTGAGTAGGATCTCTGTTTCTGATACTTGAAGATAGTTTTTAAATGTTTTCAAATTATAAAAAATAATTTTTTTTAAAAAAATAAAATAGGATTATCGATTGCTGATACTTGAAAGATAATTTTAAATGTTATTCAAATTATGAAAAATTTTTTTACAAAGAGTAAGTAGGATCTCTGTTGCTTATACTTGAAGGATAGTTTAAATGTTTTAAAATTATGAAAATAATTTGTGTTACAAAAATTTATTGGGATCTCTGTTTCTGATAGATGAATGATAATTCAAATGTTTTGAAATTTTAAAAAAAAGTTTTTAAAAAAATTGATTATGATCTCTGTTTTCTGATACTTGAAAGATAGTTTTAAATGCGATTCAAATTATAAAAATAATTTATTTAATAAAATTAAGTAGATTATCTATTGCTGATTACTTGAAAGTATAGTTTAAATGTTTTCAAATTAGAAAAATATTTTTTTACAAAGAGTAAGAGGGATCTCTGTCGCTTTGACTTGAAAGACAATTTAAATGTTTTCAAATTATGAAAATTAATTTGTTTACAAAAATTATTAGGGATCACTGTTTCTGATAAGATGATTGATAAATCAAATGTTTTGAAATTTTGAAAAATAAGTTTTTAGTAACAGTTGAGTAGGATCTCTGTTTTCTGATACTTGGAAGATAGTTTAAATGTTTTCAAAATTATAAAAAAATAATTTTTTATAAAAAATTAAATAGGATCTCCTGTTGCTGATACTTGAAAGATATTTAAAATGTTTACAACATTATAAAAAAAAAGTAAAATTTACAAAAAGTCAGTAGGATCTGTGTTACTTAGACTTGAAAGATAGTTTAAATGTTTTAAAATTATGAAAATAATTTGTTTACAAAAATTATTGGAATCTCTGTTTCCTTATAGATGATTGATAATTCAAATGTTTTTGAAATTTTCAAAATAATTTTTAAATAAAAGTGAGTAGGATCACTGTTTCTGATACTTGGAAGATAGTTTAAATGTTTTCAAATTATAAAAATAATTTTTTAAAAAAATTAAATAGGAGCTCTGTTGCTCTACTTTGAAAGATAGTTTAAATGTTTTCAAATTATGAAAATATTTTTTTTTTACAAAGAGTAAGTAGGATCTCTGTTCTTTAGACTTGAAAGATAGGTTAAATGTTTTAAAAAATTATGAAAATAATTTGTTTACAAACATTATTGGGATCTCAGTTTCTGATAGATGATTGATAATTCAAATGTTTTGAAATTTTAAAAATAAGTTTTTAATAAAAGTCGAGTAGGATCTCTGTTTCTGAAACTTGGAAGATAGTTTTAAATGTTTTCAAAATTATAAAAATAATTTTTAAAAAAAAATTAAATAGGATCTCTGTTGCTGATACTTGAAAGAATAGTTTTAAATGTTTTCAAATTATAAAAATAATTTTTTACAAACAAGTAAGTAGGATCTGAGTTACTTAGAACATGAAAGATAGTTTAAATGTTTTAAAATTATGAAAATAATTTGTTTTACAAAAATTTTTTGGGATCTCTGTATCAGATAGATGAGTGATAATTCAAATGTATAGAAATTTTAAAAATAAGTTTTTCATAAAAGTTGAGTAGGATCTCTGTATCTGATACTTGGAAGATTTAGTTTTAAATGTTTCAAAATTATAAAAATAATTTTTTAAAAAAATTAAATAGGCTCTCTATTTGCTGATACTTGAAAGATAGTTTTAAATGTTTTCAAATTATGAAACTATTTTTTTAACAAAGATTAAAGTAGGATCCTCTGATGCATATACTTGAAAGATAGTTTAAATGTTTTAAAATTATGAAAATAATTTGTTTACAAAAATTATTGGGATCTCTGTTTCTGATAGATATATTAATAATTCAAATGTTTTGAAATTTTAATAATGAAGTTTTTTAATAAAAGTGAGTAGGATCTCTGTTTCTGATACTTGGAAGATAGTTTAAATGTTTTCAAATTATACAAAAAATTTTTTAGTAAGAAATTAAATAGGATCTCTGTTGCTGATACTTGAAAGATAGTTTAAATGTTTTCAAATTATGAAAATATTTTTTTACAAAGGGTGAGTAGGATCTCTGTATCCTGATACTTGAAAGATAGTTTAAATGTTTTCAAATTATAAAAAATAATATTTTAAAAAAATTGAAATAGGATCTCTGTTGCCGATACGTTGAAAGATAGTTTTAAATGTTTTTCAAATTATAAAAATAATTTTTTTATCTACAAAAAGTAAGTAGGATCTGAGTTACTTAGACTTGAAAGATAGTTTAAATGTTTTAAAATTATAAAAAAATTTTGTTTACAAAATTTATTGGGATCTCTGTATCTGATAGATGAAGGATAATTCAAATGTTTTGAAATTTTAAAAATAAGTTTTTAATAAAAGTGAGTAGGATCTCTGTTTCTGATACTTGGAAGATAGTTTAAATGTTTTCAAATTATAAAAATAATTTTTTAAAAAAATTAAATAGGATCTCTGTTGCTGATACTTGAAAGATAGTTTAAATGTTTTTCAAATTTTAATGAAAATATTTTTTTACAAAGAGTAAATAGGATCTCTGTTGCTTATACTTGAAATATAGTTTAAATGTTTTCAAATTATAAAAATAATTTTTAAAAAAAAATAAATAGGATCTCTGTTGCTGATAGATGAAAGATAGTTTAAATGATTTTCAAAATTATAAAATTAAGTTTTTTACAAAGTAGGAAGTAGGATCTCAGTTGCTTATAACTTGGAAGATTAAGTTTAAATGTTTTTCAAATTATAAAAATAATTTTTGAAAAAAAATTAAAATAGGATCACAGTTGCTGATACTTGAAAGATAGTTTAAATGTTTTTCAATTATAAAAATATTTTTTTAAGAAGAGTAATGTAGGATCTCAGTTGCTTATACTTGAATGATTAGTTTAAATGTTTTCAAATTATAAGAATAATTTTTTTAAAAAAAATTAATAGGATATCTGTGCTGATACTTGAAAGATAGTTTAAATGTTTCAAATCTATGAAAATATTTTTTTACAAAGAGTGAGTAGGATCTCTGTTTCTTATACTGGTCTTGAAAAGATTTAGTTTAACATGTTTCAAATTATAAAAATAAATTTTTTTAAAAAAATTAAATAGGATCTCTGTTGCTGATACTTGAAAGATAATTTTAAATGTTTTCAAATTAATGAAAATATTTTTTTTTACAAAGAGGAAGTAGGATCTTCTGTTGCTTATACTTGAAAGAATAGTTTAAATGTTTTCAAACTATAAAAATAATTTTTTTAAAAAAAATTAAATAGGATCTCTGTTGCTGATAACTTGAAAGATAGTGTGTTTAAATGTTTTTTCAAATTATCAAATTAAATTTTTACAAAAAGTAAGTAGGATCGTGTTACTTAGACTTTGAAAAAAGATAGTTTAAAATGTTTTAAAATTATGAAAAATATTTGTTTACAAAAATTATTAGGATCTCTGTTTCTGATAGATGATTGATAATTCCAAATGTTTTGAAATTTTTAAAAATAAGTTTTTAATAAAAGTGAGTAGAGATCTCTGTTTCTGATACTTGGAAGATAGTTTTAAATGTTTTCAAATTATAAAAATAATTTTTTTTAAAAAAATTATAATAGGATCTCTGTTGCTGATACTTGAAAGATAGTTTAAATGTTTTCAAATTATAAAAATAATTTTTTACAAAGAGTAAGTAGGATCTCTGTTGTCTTATACTTGAAAG
This sequence comes from Populus alba x Populus x berolinensis, assembly GCA_029228515.1. Classification (NCBI taxonomy): domain Eukaryota; kingdom Viridiplantae; phylum Streptophyta; class Magnoliopsida; order Malpighiales; family Salicaceae; genus Populus; species Populus alba x Populus x berolinensis. The sequence goes on along the minus strand of JAQIZT010000939.1, from coordinate 977 downwards.
ATAGTTTAAATGTTTTCAAATTATGAAAATAATTTTTTTACAAAAATTAAAAATAGGAATTCTCTGTATTCTGATAGATGATTGATAATTCAAATGTTTTGAAATTTTAAAAAATAAGTTTTTCACAAAAGTGAGTAGGATCTCTGTTGCTTATTACTAGGAAGATAGTTTTAAATGTTTTCAAATTATAAAAATAATTTTTTAAAAAAATTATAAATAGGATCTCTGTTGCTGATACTTGAAAGATAGTTTTAAATATTTTCAAATTATGAAAATATTTTTTTACAAAGATTAAGTATACTCTGTTGCTTATACTTGAAAGATAGTTTAAATGTTTTAAAATTCTAAAAATAATTTTGTTTAAAAAAATAACAGGGATCTCTGTTGCTTTATAACTGACAGATTAGTTTAAATGTTTTCAAATTTTAGAAAATATTTTTTTACAAAGAGTACAGTAAGATCTCTGTGCTTATACTTGAAATATAGTTTACATGTATTCAAATTATAAAAAATAATTTTTAAAAAAAAATTAAATAGGATCTCTGTTGCTGATACTTGAAAGATCGTTAGAATGTTTTCAAATTATGAAAAATATTATTTTAACAAAGAGCAAGTAGGATCTCTGTTGTTTAGACTTTAAAGATAGCTTAAATCTTTTAAAAATTATGAAAATAGATTTGTTTTACAAAAATTAGTGGGATCTCTGTTTTCTGATAGATGATTGATAATTCAAATGTTTTGAAATTTTAAAAATAAGTTTCTTAATAAAAGTGAGTATGGATCTCTGTTTCTGATACTTGGAAGATAGTTTAAAAGTTTTCAAATTATAAAAATAATTTTTTTAAAAAATTAAATAGGATCTCTAGTGCTGATACTTGGAAGAAAGTTTAAACGTTTTCAAATTATGAAAATATTTTTTTTACAAAGAGTAAGTAGGATCTCTGTTGCTTATACTTGAAAGATAGTTTAAATGTTTT